>JAXCMG010000044.1:2706744-2812370 GCA_034642415.1 Podarcis siculus | reverse complement strand
AAAATAAAATAAAATAAAATAAAATAAAATAAAATAAAATAATAATATTTCATGGTCTCATGCTTGGTGGAGTTCCTGTGCTTCTGGATTTGTGATGTACTGCGGGGCGGCATTTGGTTCGGGTGTGAAAGGCACCCATGAGAATTCTGGTCCAGGCTGTGGTGGTATGGAAGAATATAATGCGGCCCTTTGTTAGTCACCCTCACTCAGACCCCTGAATGCGATCTTGCTCCTTAGCTGGTGATGCTGCAGCTTCTGATCGGTCTTTTTATTTTATTTTATTTTAATTTTTTTATTCAAAATTAAAACAAAACATATTATCCAGAAACATATCATCCTTATCCCCCCCATTTTTCCTTACACTTCCAACGTATATTTGAACTAGTTTTATACATTTTCCCTAATTGCATTGGTGTTGTGTACCATTTGTACATCATCTTCATGTAATTCTCCTTCAATAGGGAACAATCTGTAAATTTTAAATCAGTTTTCCATAATTTTTCCATCCTAATATTGTGACCTACATCTTGTGCCCATTTAATCATAACTAATTTTACCTCTTCATCTTTTGTCTCCCATTCTAATAGTATGCTGTATGCAGCCTTCACTTTCCCTTCAATCACTTCCGTTTGAAACCTAGATCTTGTATAACTGAATCCTTTCTTGCTATCTTCTTTATGTGTTTCATATAGTTGTCGATAACGCAACCAACTTTGAAAGTGGTCTCATCGTAATCTCTTAATTTCCATTTTCCAATATGGTCCTTTAATAAATCAACATATGTGAGCCATTTTCCTTTCTTTCCAAGTGGTTTGAGCAGTAATGCTTCATGTGGTGTAAGCCACCACGGGTCTTTTGTTCCAATAAGTCTTTGTATCTCTCCCATACTCTCATTAGTGATTTCCTGATTATAAGGTTGCAAAAACTTCTATGAACCTTCCCTTTCCCGTACCATAAGTATGCGTGCCAGCCAAATCTGTTGTCATGTCCTTCTAGTTCTAATGCCTCTTGCTTATCCAATCTCATCCAGTCCCTGATCCATACCAAACAAGCAGATTCATAATACAATTATGCTTCTGGTGGGTCTTGACCACTGCTGGACATGGGGGTAATGACAGAGCCCCACACAGAGCTAGCTGTCCTGCGTACCACACCTTCAGCAGATCAAGACAAATAGCATTATTCACAAACGCACAATAGAAGTTCTCCCCATCCCCTCCAATTTACCTGTCCCCAAGAGCTGGAAACAAACTGGTAGGTTTCCTGCATAGTGGTGAGCAAGGAGAGGAATTCCTCATCTTTATATTCAAAGCGGTTGCCAAAGATGATGGAGCTGATGACGTTCGACACAGAGCGGCTCAGGATGTAGGTGGGGTCAAAGGGTGCACCTAGAAAGAGAGAAACCCCCCCCCCTCAAGTCACTCAGCCCAGGAACAAGTCAAAGCTACACTTGACTTGCAAAGCTGTTCAGTCCTTGCCTTATCCATGTTATGGGTTGAAATCTAGGCCTCAAGCATGACACAGAAAACCTCACCAGAGTTGACCTTATGTCCATCTTAAGATGATGAGAGTGGTAGAAAACCATCTGAGCAAAAGCCCTCCAGGGAAAGTGCAGGACAGGACCATTTGGACCCGGGTTCGTGGTGGTGGGAGAAGGGCTGTCATATGGAGGATGGAGCAAGCTCATTTTCTGCTGCTCCAGAGGGTAGGCTACATGTTGCAGATTTTTTAGCTGTGATTCCTGAATTGCAGGGTGTCACGGAGCTGGCAGGGAAGGCTCTGGAGCTGGAGGAGGAGGAGGGATGGGAGCCTGTAAAAGAGGCAGGAGTAACAGAGGGTGGAGAGCAAGGGGAAGGCACCCAGGTGGCGGGAAGACTCCCTGATGTTAGCGAGCAGTAATACCTCTCTACCAGCTCAGGCACAGAGGGAGAGGCAATGCCAGTTCCGCGCAGGACCGGAGAGTGAGCAGAGGCATTTCTTGCGAAAGGCTTCCCAAACCCATCACACAGGGGGATTGGACCCTTGGGGTCCCTTCAAACCCTAAAATTCTGCACTAGATGAGCCACTGGCTAGATTCAGCAGGAATTTCTTATGTTCTTATGATATGAGGTGAAGCAGGAGTGCTCAGCTTCTGAGCACTAACTCCTGGTCTCTGAACACTTGTCTGATTGTCTCAGCAACATCCTTGTGTAAAACTACATGACCTTTTGTTTACTAAGAATCTATCATGGATCAAGGGATGCGGGTGGTGCTGTGGGTTAAACCACAGAGCCTAGGACTTGCCGATCAGAAGGTCAGTGGTTCGAATCCCCACAACGGGGTAAGCTCCCGTTGCTCGGTCTCTGCTCCTGCCAACCTAACAGTTCAAAAGCACGTCAAAGTGCAAGTAGATAAATAGGTACCGCTCCGGCGGGAAGGTAAACGGTGTTTCCATGCACTGCTCTGGTTCACCAGAAGCGGCTTAGTCATGCTGGCCACATGACCCAGAAGCTGTACGCCGGCTCCCTCGGCCAATAAAGCGAGATGAGCGCCACAACCCCAGAGTCGGCCACGACTGGACCTAATGGTCAGGGGTCCCTTTACCTTTACTTCACCATGGATCAACTTCAAGGTGTGAGTCCAGCTTCTAATATTATATGAGAGAGGGAGAGTTTCAATTCGCAGAAAGCACTATGTGTTTAATGGTGCTTTCCTTCATCTGATATTTTCGCCCTCGACGTTCATCAACAGCTCTCAAAGTGGCTTACATTCAAACACTCGGTTCACTGTCAAACATTTCTATCACCTGTAACCTGTGAAGCAACATTTCTTGAAGTTACAAAAACTGAGCTCACTTTTTGTTGCCCTCAGGGATTCCAGCAGGAAATGGGCTTCCTCCAGGATCCGCTCTTCGATGGATCTCTTTCCCATCCCAAAATTCCTCAGCGTCGTGATGGAGAAGCGCTGTAGCTGTTTTTCCCGTTCCCCGTTACTGAAGCCAACCCCTGAGAAGCGAAGGAGTGAGGAATAAGGAGCAGGATTGAATGACGTTGCGGCTGAAACCACAAAAGTATGGAGACCCCCCCAAAAATTTGGATTTTTTGCTTTTTAGAATATGGTCTGGTTTGAAAGATCCAATTTCAGCTTTTGAGAGAACATTCTAAGTGTAAGGTGTGGGTGTGCGTGTGTGTGTGTGTGTGTGTGTGTGTGAGAGAGAGAGAGAGAGAGAGAGACTTCCCCCAGTAAGAGGGGTTTAACAATAATCTACTACATAGGACCATGAGAAGGGCCAATGATACTCTCCAGTGCTAAGCGTGATAGAAAGGGCATATAAACTTTACTAAGATCTTCAACAAGTCCTTACACCAGTCTATTGTCCCACCCTGCCTGAAGTCGTCAACTATTGTCCCTCTGCCTAAAAAATCCACAATCAGTAGTTTGAATGACTACAGACCAGTTGCACTGACTCCAATCATCATGAAGTGTTTTGAGAAACTGGTGCGCCGTCATATTATTTCCTGTCTTCCATCAACTTTTGACAACTACCAGTTTGCATACAGGGCAAATAGATCCACAGAAGACGCTATCACCACCACTCTCCATGCTGCTCTGTCCCATCTGGAGTAGCCGGGGAGTTACGTGAGGCTGCTGTTTGTGGATTTTAGCTCTGCTTTTAACACTATCCTCCCCCATAGACTGGTGTCCAAGCTAGAGGCGATTGGACTCTCCAACTCCACCTGTCTCTGGGTTTTGGATTTTTTGTCAGAACGTTCTCAGAGGGTTAGAGTAGGGTCACATATGTCCACAGCCCTTAGCCTTAACACCGGCTCACCACAGGGTTGTGTGTTGAGTCCCCCGCTCTATGCTCTCTATACGTATGACTGTACAGCCATCTATTCCAGCAACAAAATCATCAAGTTTGCTGATGACACTACGGTGGTAGGGCTCATTTCAGGAGGGGATGAGTCCGCCTATCGGGACGAGGTGGAGCGGCTCTGTGTTTGGTGTGGAGAGAACAATCTGGCTCTTAATACGGCTAAGACCAAGGAATTAGTGGTGGATTACAGGAAAAAAAAGGCGGACATTCAGCCCTTGTATATCAACGGGGAACGGGTGGAGAGGGTGGCGGAATTCAGGTTTTTGGGAGTAACTATCGATCAGGGCATGACTTGGAGCGCAAATACCACTGCTCTGGTGAAGAAGGCCCAGCAGAGAATTTATTTCCTCAGACTTTTAAAGAAGAACAATCTGAGTGAGAGACTGCTGGTGTCCTTCTACCGAGGCTCCATAGAGAGCATTCTTACATACTGTATTTGTGCTTGGTTCTCCAGTTGTACAGCTAGGGAGAGGAAGGTGCTCCAGAAGGTCATAACCACAGCACAAAGGATTATTGGTCATCCTCTCCCATCTTTGGAAGAACTGTACGGTTCCCGTTGTCTTAGGAAAGCAAACAACATCCTGCAGGATTCATCTCACCCGGGATACAGTCTGTTTGCACTACTGCCTTCTGGCAGGAGATATAGAAACATCAAGTCAAGGACAAATAGACTGAAAAACAGTTTCTACCCAAGAGCTGTGGCCTTTTTGAATGCTGTAACTCGATAGTGTGACCTGGGAGATTGATGGGTGTGGGTGTGGGTGTGGCTGGAATGTGGTTTGCTGGTTGTTGTTGTTTTGCTTTTGTTGTTTTTAAGGGATGGCATCCAATTTCGTTGCACTTGTGCAATGTTGCACTTGTGTAATGACAATAAAGAATCTAATCTAATCTAATCTAAATGCCAGTAATCATGTGCTCTGGTCAAGGATGGCCCAAGAAGAGACTGACCGTAACCCTGGAAAAACCAGTCCAACGTGGCTTGCTCTCCACGGTCACTGAAATCTTCATCCTGATCCACCAGGGCCTCCTTCACGGCATCGTATCCGCACAAGACCACAACACGGCGGGGCCCTAAGTGGATGGTGTAGACAGGACCATATTTCTCACGGATCTGTGAAAAGAGAGCACAAGGTGAGCCTTCTGGGTCAGGTTAAAAAGGGGGCACATCTAGAGTCCAGGATCCTGTTCTCAGAGTGGCCAACCAGATTCCCCTTCTGATAAGGTTACCAGATATTTTTCGAAGAATCTGGGGACACTTTTTTTTTTTAAAAGACAAAAAAAGTTATTAAAAATGTTTATTAAGTAATTTCTTCTCTTTTGTGGTCTCCTCTGTTGTGCGGCCTTCCTCTGGGCCCTGGCCTGATCTCTCGGAGCACTAGCCACCATGGAGTAGGCTCAGGTCAGGCCTGGACTCGGCCACCTGTCCTTGCCCTCCCAGTGCTCTCCTACCTCTCCACCTCAGCAGCAGAGACAGTGGCACAGCAAGGTCAGGGCTCCCCTCTTTTTTCTCCTTCCTCATTCTCTCTCTTCGTTCTCCTCTCCTCCTTCTCCCTGCGTCGGCTCCAGGGTTTTCCTGGCCCCGGAGCACCACTGGGTAGTCGGCCGGGTGGCCAGGTGCTCTTGCTCCCGCCTCGATTTTGGTTGCGGGAGGGTCAGCGGTTCCCCCAGTTGACGCGCCGGGTCTCCCCAGTTGCTGCAGTGGTGGCAGCAGCAGCAGTCTCAGCAGCCCGGAGCCAGCCAGGTAGCGCAGTTGGCTCTGGCTGGCTTCAGGAGCTGCTCGCTGCCATGGCGCCCACCATTTTGCCTCGCCAGAAGTCCCCATATGATGTGTCTTGTGCCATTGAACCCATCACGCAACATTCATTCCTACTAATAAATCTACAACACTTAAAATATAAATCCGGGGACATTAAATGAAATCCGGGGACATTAAATGAAATCCGGGGACATTAAATGAAATCCGGGGACATTCCAGGGGCGGATTTTGTCCGGGGACAGATTTGTAAGTCCGGGGACTGTGCCTGGGAAATGGGGACACCTGGTAACCATACCTTCTGGGAAACCTTCAAGCAGGTGTGGTTTCCAGAAACTGGTATTCAGAGGCATTGCTGCCTCCAACCGCGGAGGCAAAGCAGATCCATTGTGGCTATCAGCTATCGGCACTTCCCTCCATTTCTACGCACCGTTAGGCAGAGGGATGGAGAGGGAGAATCCAAGTTGCAATGAGACAAGAGAGAAGGCTGGGTTGGCAGACTGGAGTGATCTTCATTCACCATCAGCATATAATAATGATTTGATAACCACAATTCAGAAAATAGATAACTGTGCTCTGACGCATCATAGAACAGAGCTTTCCAAACCTTTCATGTTGTCGACACACTTATAAAGACATGTGTCATTTCGCAACACAGTCATTCAGTATTAGTAGCAACCTGGGCGTTAAACTAACCCCTTTCCAGCCCTGGGAGGAACGGAGAAGCATCTACACGCTGCAGCCAACCAGCGGCGTAGCGTGGGTTGTCAGCACCCGGGGCAAGGCAAGTAATTTGCGCCCCTAACCCCTAACCTGCCACCGCTGCCAGCTTCTTGCTGCTGCCTGGGCCGGGTATTCACAGTTCTACAAATCTTTGGCGCTGGCTTGCTCCATTAGTTTAACTTGGGGGGGGGGTGAGAGAGAGATTGCAATCGTGCTATGTGCACCGAGAGGGGGGGGCACGGTTGTAACGCAGTGGGGGGGGGAGAGAAGAAGAGAAACTAGCAGGAGAACCTTGATTTCCCTCTGCAGCTCTGTGGGGAAGGAGGGCGCAGACTGGGCTCCTTCCTCGCCACAAGATCCCTCGGCTGGCCGGGCCTAGGCCCCGCGGGGCTCCTCCGCGCTCCCCTCCCCCGGCCGGCAGCGCCTGCAAAGGCTGCGGGTTCCGCTGCACCTCCGTCTCTCTTTCCACTGGTAGCGAGAGCGGGTGGGAGGAGGCCACCTGGGAGCCGGAAATGGGCGCCAAATAAGGAGAGCGGGGCGGGCCTGGATCCTGGCCTTGTTTGGCGCTTCCCCTCGGCCGGTTGCCCAGCCAAGCCTGCGGCGGCGGCGAGGCGATGCCCGTGCAGGGGGGCGCCCACCCCTCGGCCCCCGCCCGGCACTGCCACCCCAGCACCTGCCCGCTCCTCCCAAGGGGCCT
The DNA here is from genome assembly GCA_034642415.1 of Podarcis siculus. Lineage (NCBI taxonomy): Eukaryota > Metazoa > Chordata > Lepidosauria > Squamata > Lacertidae > Podarcis > Podarcis siculus. The sequence continues at coordinate 2,805,341 of JAXCMG010000044.1, read as the reverse complement.
CCTCTCCCTCCCGCCTCTTCGCAGCAGTCCTCGCGGGGCGGACAGGCTCGACTCTCCCCTCCCTCTTGTGCCCCATCCCGCGCCCAATCCTGGCCAGGCTCCGGCTCCGGACCTCCTTGCTGGCGCCTGCTGCTCCCCCTGGTCACCCAGCCCGACCCCTCCTCCCAAAGGAGCTGAGCCCCGAGGCTCTTTGGCGACTCTGGAGGTGGCGAGTGCGCCCCCCCAGATGTTGCGGCCGGTGCGGCCGGCACCCCTTGCACCCCCCACGCTACGCCACTGCAGCCAACACACTAACTTGTTGTGACGCACAGTTTGGAAAGCTCTGTTACAGAAAGTTACCTTGATGAGTGAACGGTACATATAACTTGTGTTGACTTGTGTTGACTTGGAGCAGAGAATGAAAAGCTGGAGAATGGGAGAAGGGTGGTTGAGCGGATTGTATGGAGTGATCTTCATTCAGAAGCAGTATATAAAAACAATTTGATAATAACAAATCAGAGAGTGTATAACTGAAACTGAAGTTACCTTCATGAGTGAACGGTACATATCACTTGTGTTGACTTGGAGCAGGTTCCCGATGAAGGGGAGGGGAATTGGTCCAGGTGGCATCTGGCTTTTGTGATGCATCTGCCGCCATGTTGAGAGGACCGTCAGACAAAAGAGGCAGATAGCCAGGAAAAGGGCCGCTGCTCCCAGGAGATCCATGGGGAGGTTGCGGGTGGCCTGTGGAGCTCCACAGGCAATGTGTTGCTGACCAGCTGGGAAGAAAAAATACCTGCGCAGCCCAAGTCGAGCCTGTTACATACCTTTGGAAGAACCTCCTCTTTGAAATTGTGCAACCTGTTTACTCTCTGCTCAGGGTCTTCTTTCAAGTCAAGAGAAGACCTTCCAGAGCAAAGTTCAGATGGACAGATAGTGGAGACAGGGAGTTGCCTGTCCAGGTCTGCACCACCACGGGAGCTTCAAGGAGTCCCAGAGTCAAACACAATTCTCTCACCTCATTTCTCAGAATTCTGTATCATTTGACAGGGTCTCTGCTGGTGTAAGACTAAGAGGAGAGCAGCAGAGACAGAACTGTAACATTGTAGAGTTGGAAGGGACACCAAGGGACATCTAGTCCAACCCCCTGCAATGCAGGAATCTCAGCTACAGAATCCCTGACAGATGGGCCTCCAACATCTGTTTACAAAACTCCAAGGAAAGAGAGTCCACCACCTCTCACGGGAGTCTGTTCCACTGTCGAACAGCTCTTAGAAAGCTGTTAGAAAGTTCTTCCTGATGTTTAGTTGGGATCTCATAATTTGAAGCTGTCCTCCAGAGCGGGAGAAAACAAGCTTGTTCCATCTTCCATGTGTCAGCCATTCAGATGTTCAAAGATGGGTGGACTATATGGAACTTGCCGAACTGACTGGGAGACTCCAGGACCAGAGAGAAGAGACGGTGGAAGAAGTTTAAAGAATATTTGAAAAAAAATATGTTATTATTTAAATCTTAGAATAGCTTTGGAAGTGGATATAGGCTGAAGGGTTAGAAGTAGAAGATAGTGTATTTTAAAACAGTATTATTTGTAAGGGATAATGTGTGAAGATTATAATGGTAAAAGTAAGTGTGATTTAAAAAATGGTTAAAAATTATGATATATGTAAACTGCTAAAGATGAGGTAAAATGAAAATCAGATGGGGAGACTTGGGGAAGCTCACTTAATGTTTAGAAAAAAATAAGGATAAGACAAGAATTTGTTTGTATTGTTTGCTTTTTTGTTTGTGTTGTTTATTAGTGTTTTAAAATGAATAATTGTTTTTGGAAGAAAAAACCCACAGATGTTCAAAGATGGGTATCATATCTCCTCTCCTCTCAGGACTCCTCTCATATCATATCAAGAGACATCCTGTTGTCATTTGTCTGTGCACCCCATATATAATAGCTTTTCTCAAGAAGAAATCTGGCCGAATAAGCCAAGCAGGGAAAGCGTTCAGTTACATTAACATGCACAGCTCAGGGTTAAGCAGCCAGTTTTATTGTGAAAAACCCCATGTCCCTTTATTACGGACTCGGTCCAGTATATCTGAAGGAGCGTCTCCACCCCCATTGTTCTACCCGGACACTGAGGTCCAACACCAAGGGCCTTCTGGCGGTTCCCTCGCAGCGAGAAGCCAAGTTACAGCGAACCAGGCAGAGGGCCTTCTCGGTAGTGGCGCCCGCCCTGTGGAACGCCCTCCCACCAGATGTCAAAGAGAACAACAGCTATCAGACTTTTAGAAGACATCTGAAGGCAGCCCTGTTCAGGGAACCTTTTAATGTTTGATGTATTACAGTATTTTAATATTTTTTTGGAAGCCGCCCAGAGTGGCTGGGGAAGCCAAATGGGTGGGGTATAAATAATAAATTATTATTATTATTGTTATTATTACTATTATGGCCAACCAAAGTGTCAAAAAATATTGAGTGAGCTTTTGAGTTTACCAGAATCTTCATCAGGTTAAGTACAGTGCGGGCAGAAAGGGACTGGAGGGGAACAGACCACTGGTTTGGTATTAAAACAAAAAGGACAGCATTGATTTTCGTAGCACAGCCTTAGAAGAGCCATGTCTATAGAGGTTGTCGTGTAGTGCAAACGCACTTCAGAATTTCAGTTTGCCACAACACCTGGACCCTGGGAGATTCGGATAGAGATAGCTCTGGGATGGTATTGGGACAACTGCACAGGGGTCCTTTTTGTGCCCACTAAGAGTTTGTACAAGGACCGCTTCTGCACATACAAACTATCCTGGACTTTGTGTTCATCATCTGAGGCCCTTCTTTGTGTGCCTCCTCCACGAGATGGCTGGAGGGTGGCAACATGAAACAGGAACTTTTCTGTGGTGGCTCCCTGTCTGTGGAATGCTCTCCCCAGGGAGGTTTGCCTGGAGCCTTCATTATATATTTTTAGGCACCAGGTGTAAACATTGCTCTTCCACCATACAGCCTTTTAAACATGTCTGTTGAAAAGGAGTTGTCAGGGAACTGCCATCAGCTCAGAGGCGAGAGGTGGAAGGGCAGTTGTGTTACAGGGAGCCTCCGAAGATCTTCCGAAGCAGTGGGGAGGGGGTGCAGGGACCAGGAGATGCTTGGGAGAGCCTCAACACCGAGCCTGAGCAAAGCAGAGGGGAGGCAAGTCCCCCTTTGCCAGCGCCCACTCTGCGCAGTAGGTTTCAGCGCAGAGAGGGGAGGAGAAGGATGGGGGTCACACGACTGTTATGCTGGGCCAGGTACAAGGACCATCCACTCCCGGATTCTGCTAGCGACTGAACTGGACATGAACTTGCAACGCTCTTCACTGTAAATAGTTTGCACTAATAATAAAGCCTGGAAAAGACAGGTTGGAGTCTTACCTGTTTGCTCTCGAGCAACCACACCACCACCTGACAGGAGTGTGTTGGACTTTTAAGACTCCTTCATGTGCCCAGAAAGTTCCCTTCTTCAGAAATGTGAACGGCCCAGTTCTGAACAAGAGCCCATCCCCATTTGGAGCCTAGCCAACGAACCCAATAAGAATTGGACTCTTGGTATTCTGAAAATGCAAGATTATTTCTCTCCCTGCTGCCTGTCAGGCGTCTGAGTCAACTTTCCCCAAACTTTGAAGCACACGTTGCAAAGAAACTCCCATCTGATAATTCAAGAGAGAGTATCACATGTGATATTTTGGTCAGTCGCAAATAATTTAGAGAACACTGTTGAGAAGCAGATAAACTGTACTTTTTAAGTTTGAAGTGATCATACCCTTGGAGTAGTTATATCTTTATGTCACCAGAACTTTCCTGCGGCAAAAAATGAAATCAAATGACTTTCTGATCATGTCCCTGTGCATACAGAATGTGTAGATAAGACTCCAAAGTTGGGAGATAGGATATAGAGCTTAGATCCGAATGTTCTGCAGGAAAGGGGAGTCAAATGATATCTTCTTTTTTCCCTTTTTAAAGGGGGAGTGTGGTAAATGTGTCTGAATCTTTCACAGGAAATAGGAAGAGACCGGGCCCTATCTTCCTCTGGCTCAGGTGGCCAAATCTCCTGATATTTTGGCTAGATATAAGGAAGATAAAGATATACAGTAGTACCTTGGTTGTTGAACGTAATCTGTTCTAAAAGATAGTTTAACTTCCGAAATGTTCGTCAACTGAGGCACAAAGGGCAGTAGGCAAAGTCAGTGGAGGAAAAAGACAAACATGCAGCAGAAACCGTTAAACTTCCAAGGCGAGCTTGAAAATAGAAGCAACTATTTCCGGGTTTTGAGCGTTTGGTTTATGAAACATTCTGGTTTCAAGATGCTCAAAAACTGAGGTACCACTGTAGCTCAGAAGTAGTCATATCTTTGAAGGAAACAAGGGTGGAAATTTGAATTCCATTTCTTTCTGCTCATGCCTCTCTGAGCATAGAATAGATCAATAAGGTTCCACAGTCAGGGGGCATGATATGGAGGGTAGAGTCAACTGTTCTACAAGACAGTGGAGTGAAAGGACAGCTCCAAAGTGAAATCTGTGATCTCTTTATTCACAACATGGGAACAGCAGACGACATTAGAATTTTGAGGGATGCTTTTACAGCTATGATATATAAATAGAAGTGCAGGTAAAAGAAGAGAATAGAGAACCAAGACGAAATATTTGATCTTGCAGCTTCCTCAATTAGGGGTGCAGGAGAAAAATGAACATTCACAAGAAATAAGGCAGCAAGATACTAAACATGTAGACAAAGAAGTAATTCCAGAAAATGGGAAAATGTTAAACATTGCCATTGCTAAAATTATGGGTGTGTGGACTTTAGGTTTGTGTGTATGTGTGTGTGTGTGTGCTTTTGGTTGGCCAAGGTTGGTGACGATGGGGTTCTGCTTCTCCAAGACACCTGACCACCTTCAGAGGGGAATGGCACACATTTCATAAAAATGTGGGAGGGTGGCAAAGCCAACCAGCATGGGAGAGATGTCGATCTTTTCAGGAGGGATGGGAGATTTGAAGCGGAAGTTCTGCAGGATGCTGGTGAGGATGAGGAAGAGCTCCATCCGAGCGAGGTGCTCCCCAAAGCAATAGCGTTTCCCTAGGAAAGAGGAGGAAGGTGAATACAGGCTTACAGGGTGCTGTTAGACACGACTCAGCAGTGGCATGGAAAGGGAAGGGGACTCACTCACCAACGGAGAATGGCATAAAAGCCTTATTCCTCTTGAACTGCCCATTCTCATCCAGGAAATGTTGGGGGTCAAACACATCTGGCCTTGCAAAATATTTGGGGTCTCTCAGCACAGATCCAAGCACAGGGAAGACTTCAGTCCCCTGACCAAGAGAGGGAGAGAATCTTAGAACCATAGAATTGGAGAGCTGGAAGGACCCTGTGGGCCATCTAGTGCAGCCACCTGTGATGAAGAGGTCTCAACTAAAGCAGCCATGACAGATGGCCATCCAACCTCCGTTGAAAAACCTTGGTGGAAAGAGATTCCACCACCTTCTGAGGGAGCCCTTTCCACAGCCCCAAAGCTCTTACCCTCAAAGAGTTCTTCCTGATGAGAAGGGAAGGAGGAAATGGCTTTTGGAGGGTTAGAATTAACCCCTTTAAGCCCCATAACCACCACCACTCCTTTGGGTAAGGCAGCACTAGAAGATGTGGAACCAATATCGCGTCATCTGGCTGGGCTCTTCAGGTCTTATTTTGGATTTGCTTGGATACCCCCACGATAATAATAATAATAATAATAATAATAATAATAATAATAATAATAATAATAAATTTTATTTATATCCCGCCCTCCCCAGCCGAAGCTGTGCTCAGGGCGGCTAACAATCAAAATAATCCGGCATTCTAAAAACATTCATTATAAAATTAATTAAATCAAATTAAAATCAAATTAATGGCAACCATCAAGCAAATTCTGTGTAGATTGCTGATTGCCAGAGGAGGGGGGTCAGGCTGCGCCCTGACCAAAGGCCTGGTGGAACAGCTCCGTCTTGCAGGCCCTGCGGAAGGATGTCAGGTCCTGCAGGGCCCTAGTCTCTTGTGACAGAGCGTTCCACCAGATTGGAGCCGCGGCCGAGAAGGCCCTGGCTCTGGTTGAGGCCAGCCTAACCTCTCTGTGGCCTGGGATCTTTAGGATGTTTTTATTTGCAGACCGTAAATTTCTCTGTGGGACATACCAGGAGAGGCGGTCCCGTAGGTACGAGGGTCCTAGGCCGTATAGGGCTTTAAAGGTTAGAACCAGCACCTTAAACCTGATCCTGTACTCCACTGGGAGCCAGTGCAGCTGGTATAATACAATGATGATGGCAGATAGATCAGAGATGGAGGTGCCTCAGAGGAATTTGTTAACCCACAAAACATGTCTGGAAATTGTACTGAAGGGTGGAGTCTAAGTCTCAGGATGGAATGAAACCTCAGTACCTTGGGAATGGTGTATCCCCGGAACTGGGTATCACAGGTCACACGTCTTGCTAACCCCAATGGGAGCATGTCAGTAAACCTCTGGATCTCGTGGATCACAGCATCCGTGTAGGGCATCAGGGGACGGTCATCCATGTTGGGAATGCGATTCAGGCCAATCACACGTTCTATCTCTTCGTGGACCTTCTCTGTTGAGAAATCAGCAGGATGTGACAAAAATTGTCCATTTGCCACTTCCGGGGAGCTAAACAAGAATCCCAGTTCATAACTGGCAGAAACAAAGAGATTTCTCCACCCTCCTTTACAGCTCCTTCTGCATTCACCTTCAATTTCCGGGTATTTCAGTAGAAGCAGGAAGCCATAGCGCAAGGTGGTGCTGACTGTTTCTGTGCCAGCAAAGAAGACATTGAGGGTCGTCATAACAAGATTCTCTAGGAAGAACTCTGAGTTTGGGTTTTCCTTTTCCTAGCAAGAAGAAAAAGGAGAAAAGAGGATATTTCACATATTATATTTTGGCATAGGCTCCAATCTGACTGCCCATATCTATGAAGCTCTCTCTCCCCTACTGATTGGCTGAGTAGCCTTCAATAGAACTCTCCTCATCAATGTGTCAAATCTTCTTTTAAAGCCATTCATAAAATTCACGGAGTGCTACAACCTTAGGGAGAACGTAATGAAAATGATTTATAGATGGCACCACACTCCAGCAACACTTGCGGAATGTATAAAGGCAGATCACCAATCTGCTGGAAATGCAAAAAAGAGACAGGGTCATACTTACACATGTGGTGGAACTGCACAGTCATCTGTGAATATTGGGATAAATTATACACTGAATTCAAAAAGTTATTTAGATTTACATTCGGAAAAAGGCCAGAAGCCTTCCTCCTAGGTATAATGACAGCAGAAATCGGAAAATATAAGACCGTTGTTTATGTATGGAACTACAGCAGCCAGAATATAAGTGGTAAGAAATTGGAAAAATGAAACAGTACCCACGATAACAGAATGGCAGACTCTTATGATTGAATACCTACAACTGGCAAAGATGACGGGGACAGTAAGAGGGCTTTACAATCAGAAAATATACAAAGAGTGGAAAATATTCAAAGATTACTTAAATACACACTGTACAAGTAACAAGCTCCTTGCAGAATTAAATTGATCCTTGTAAAACACAATGTGTAAATGTTAATTTACCAGAGTACACGAAGATAAATAAAGGTAATAGAAGGCTGTGCGTTAAATGTAAATAACAATACAAGTACAATGAGATGAATTAGAAGTCTCTTATTTAGAAATTTAATGAACGATTATATAATAATGCAGATTTTTTCCCCGGTGTGTTTTCTTTGTTTTTTCCTCTCTTTTCATCTTAATCTTTTCTTTTTATCTTTATGTATGTATATATGCATGTGTATATATTTGTATTTTAATTCAATAAAGATTTATTAAGAAAGAAAGAAAGAAAGAAAGAAAGAAAGAAAGAAAGAAAGAAAGAAAGAAAGAAAAGAAAGAAAGTAAGTCTACAAAGTTTCCTTACACAGAAATTGATCGTAGTAACTAGAAGAACATAATCGTACCTGCTGCATTTTCACTAGGAAGCAATCAATGAAATCCCGAGGGTTGTTGGGGTCCAGGGTCTCCTTGTTTGCTTTTACCTTCTTCGTAATGAACTCCTTCAGGCCCAACAGCTTCTTGAAGGTTTTATCTTGTGGGCCAGGCAGGTGCTGCAAGATGCCTGAGAACATGTCGTAGAGCTGCGTGTGATGGGTTTGGAGGATTCCAGAGTTATCAGGAGGAAGAGAGAGAACAGGTAAGTTAAGCTGGATTTTGGGGGCAGGCAGAAGCAGGAGTTCCTCGTTATCATGGAAGTTTTGGGAAAAACAGGAGGCTTAAAAGATGGGAGACTGGAGAAGTGTCTCTCCAAGAAGAACAGACAGAAGGCACTTCTGACTCCACCCAGATATGACTTGGTGCTGACTACGCCATAAACTTTGCACAGACAAAACCCCAGGGCCTGACTTCTCCTCTTTGAGTGACAAGGAAGGCAATTTGGAGGAATTGCTTAAAAAGCAATCAGCTTCAGTGCCTCAATATGAGATTCGCTCTGGTTGAAGCAACATTGTAAAAAGGCAGAGCCTGACCAAGGAGCAAGGTAGAACAGGAGTTGCAGCACCATGGAGAGCTCAGAGCGAGACCCTTGCTCCAACAAATATCAAAACCATTTTAAAGCTTCTCCCAGGTTCCTCCCACTTGTGGAGAACTTAGTTTCTGCTGGTATGGAAGATTGTAATATTGGCTTTTGTTGGCCAGGCTGACTCGGACTCCTGAATGAGATCTAGCTCCTTAGCTGGTGATGCTGCAGCTTCTGACCCTGTGTCTTGACCACTGCTGGTCTTTGGGGTAGTGACAGTGGTGGCTGTCCTGCATACCGTGCCTTGAGTAAAATACGAGAAATTGCATCATTCACAAACTCCACTTCCCCTCCAATTTACCTGTCCCCAAGAGGTGGAAGTAAACTGGAAGGTTTCCAGCATAACGCGGAGCATGGAGAGAAACTCCTGATCTTCATATTCAAAGCGGTTGCCAAAGGTGATGGAGCTGATGATGTTGGACACTGAGCGGCTCAGGAAATAGGTGGGGTCAAAGGGTTCACCTAGAAAGAGAGACCCCCAAGTCACTCAACCCTGGAGCAAGTCAAAAGTACACTTTGCAAATCAATTCAGTCTTTAATGGTGTTTTCTTTCATCTGCCTATTTCTCCCTCACCATTCAACTAAAGCTCTCAAGGTGGCTTACAGTATATTAATTAGAAGAGTATACGCATAAAAACCACAATTACTACTTCCTGTAAAAACTGAAAATTAAACCAAAAGATTCAGTTTATCAGCATTCAATTTCTCAATTAACCGTCAACAGTTTCTATTATATCATATCAATCTTTATTACGGTCCAGAGACCCAACAAATCGTTACAAAGCAATGCACAATTCAAACAGCCTACCTCTCGGTTAAACAAGCAGACTTTAAGATAGGGATCATTGGTTCTTGCAACAACTGATAAAAACTTTGCCACTGCTAATGTTCTAGCTTTTGCCCAGTCTTCCAACAGGAACCTGACATAGTGAGCCTCTGATTTTCCCAGGAAAGGTACCAGCAAGAAGAAGAAGAAGAAGAATTTGGATTTGATATCCCACTTTATTACTACCCGAAGGAGTCTCAAAGCGGCTAACAATCTCCTTTCCCTTCCTCCCCCAAAACAAACACTCTGTGAGGTGAGTGGGGCTGAGAGACTTCACAGAAGTGTGACTGGCCCAAGGTCACCCAGCAGCTGCATGTGGAGGACCTGGTTCACCAGATTACGAGTCTGCTGCTCTTAACCACTACACCACACTGGCAAGGTTAATATCAGTTAAGCCCTGGCTTGCTCATATTTCGCACAGTGCAACAAAATATGTTTTATAGAATCGATGTCTTGAGCTCACGAGCAAAGTCTGTCCTGGTAGGGAACTCCTCTCAACCTGCCATCCATCTATTATTTGTAAGCCATTATGCCACATTTCTTGAAGATACCAAAACTGAGCTCACTTTTTGTTGCCCTCAGGGATTCCAGCAGGAAGTGGGTCTCCTCCAGGATCCGCTCTTCGACGGATCTCTTTCCCATCCCAAAATCCCTCAGTGTCATGATGGAGAATCGGCGTAGTGGTTTGGCCCGTTCCCAGGTACAGAAGGCAATCCCTGGGAAGCAAAGGAGTTATATCACAGTGTGGTACGGACAGAAAGTCTTTGCAGAGGGTGGTGAACACCCCTGAGCCCGCTAGATGACATTACAAGGGATCGAAGCCTTAGGAGAGCGAGAAAAATTCTCAGGGATGATTCACTCCCCAGCCAGCAACTCTTTAATCTTCTACCCTTGGGCAGGAGATATAGAAGTATAATCAGTCGGACCAACAGGCTAAAAAAAAAGTTTCTATCCATAGGCTGTTAGGCTGCTGAATGGAAAATAATATAGTGCAACTGACTTTCGGGGTTGGTGTGTTGTGCAACAAGCACACAGAGTGCAATGAGATTGAATGCTTTTTGTGGGGGGAGGGAGGCTCGGTTAATTTCATAGTACACAGGTTGTACATTGACAATAAAGGTCTTATTATTAAACGGAAGGAGGAGCAGGAGAATGTGCACTTAGTAGGAATGTGGCTGAAAACACACAGTGATGGAGATCCCCCCACCTCCCCCCCCAAATGATGAAAACTTCTTCATTTTCAAATCTTGTCCAGTTTTGAAGTTCAGATTTCAGTTTTGGGGAGAACATTCTGAGATGTGTGTGTATTTTTCTTAGAGATAGAGTCTCTCAGGCTCATTTACCTCCTCAGTAAAATGGATATAAAGGGACACGGGTGGCGCTGTGGGTTAAACCACAGAGCCTAGAACTTGCCAATCAGAAGGCTGGTAGTTCGAATCCCTTCTACGGGGTGAGCTCCCATTGCTCAGTCCCTGCTCCTGCCAACCTAGCAGTTCGAAAGCACGTCAAAGTGCAAGTAGATAAATAGGTACCGCTCTGGCGGGAAGGTAAACAGCATTTCCATGCGCTGCTCTAGTTCGCCAGAAGCGGCTTAGTCCTGCTGGCCACATGACCTGGAAGCTGTACGCCGGCTCCCTCGGCCAGTAAAGCAGAGATGAGTGCCGCAACCCCAGAGTCGTCACGACTAGACCTAATGGTCAGGGGTCCCTTTACCTACCTTACCTAAAATGGATATAACAATAATCTATGGCACAGAACCACCATTGAGACTTTCCGGTGCTAAGCTTGCTAAAAGGTGCCATATAAATGCCAGTAATCATGTGCTCTGGGCAAGAATTGCCCAAGAAGAGACTGACCGTAACCCTGGAAAAGCCAGTCAAACGTGGCTTGCTCTCCACGGCCGCTGAACTCTTCGGCCTGATCCACCAGGGCCTCCTTCACGGCATCGTATCCGCACAAGACCACAACACGGCGGGGCCCTAAGTGGATGGTGTAGACAGGACCATATCTCTCATGGATCTGTGAAAAGAGATCACAAGGAGAGCCTGCTGGGTCAGGTTAAAAAGGGGGCACATCTAGAGTCCAGGATCCTGTTTTCAGACCAACCAGATGCCCATTATGGGAAACCTTCTAGAAGAACCACTCTTTGTGTGGTTTCCAGAAACTGGTATTCAGAGGCATTGCTGCCTCCATCTGTGGAGGCAGAGCAGATCCATTGTGGCTATCAGCTATCGGCACTTCCCTCCATCCCCACATTCCATGAAGCAGAACAATGAAGAGAGGGAATCTGCCTCTACAGCACCAAAATTACCTCTCCAGGGTGCAAGCCTGGGCAGTGTGTAGGGGTGTGTGTGTGTTCTGGGCTGCCCAGATGGCAAGACCCCACTCTCAGCCTCCCTGATGTGGTCCAAGGGAAAACAAAGCAATAAACTTGGCAACAGCTTGGCTGCAAGAGTTGCTGGAAGGAGGCATACAAGACCTTGGGCTAGTCACACTTCTTTGAAGTCTCTCAGCCCCACTCACCTCACAGAGTGTTTGTTGTGGGGGAGGAAGGGAAAGGAGAATGTTAGCCGCTTTGAGACTCCTTAAAGGGAGTGAAAGGCGGGATATCAAATCCAAACTCTTCTTCTTCTTCTACATCATCTACGCGCCTTAGGGACTCCACTCTGGATTTGCCTTTGGTCTAATCCTTATCCCCCAAAGATATCTCACAAGGCAGTGGGTCCAGATTCCCCCCCCTCGGGGTTTACTCCTGAATCCTTTCCCATGAATGAGTGTAACCGCAAAGCAGAGGAGGTTTAGGATCAGAGTACTCCTAGATTGTCTGATGAGCCCCTTCTGTCCCCCATTTCTCCCTTCATGCAGAAACTGCTTTCTTGGCTCTTGGACCCGCTGTCGGTCTCTGTCTGCCGCAGCCCATCGTCCCATACAAGGCACCTCCCTAACTCACCGAGGGTTTGCAACCCATCGGATACCTTCACCTGTTTTAGCTGGTGAGTTTAAGCTGTTTCCTGGGGTCTGGCCACTGTCACATGCTGGCAGCTTCTATTTATATTATATTATACAGTGGTACCTCAGGTTAAGAACTTAATTCGTTCTGGAGGTCTGTTCTTAACCTGAAACTGTTCTTAACCTGAGGTACCACTTTAGCTAATGGGGCCTCCCGCTGCTGCTGCACCACTGCTGCACGATTTCTGTTCTCATCCTGAAGCAAAGTTCTTAACCCGAGGTACTATTTCTGGGTTAGCGGAGTCTGTAACCTGAAGCGTATGTAACCTGAAGCGAATGTAACCCGAGGTACCACTGTTTTTATCTATCTATCTATCATCTATCTATCTATCTATCTATCTATCTATCTATCTATCTATCTCTATCTATCTATCTATCATTCTATCTATCTATCTATCATCTATCATCTATCTATCATCTATCTATCATCTATCTATCTATCTATCTATCTATCTATCTATCTATCTATCATCTATCTATCTATCTATCTATCTATCTATCATCTATCATCTATCTATATCTATCTATCTATCTATCATCTATCTATCTATCTATCATCTATCTATCTATCTATCTATCTATCATCTATCATCTATCATCTATCATCTGTCATCTATCATCTATCATCTATATCTACCTATCTATCTATATCTATCTATCTATCTATCTATCTATCTATCTATCTATCTATCTATCATCTATCTATCATCTATATCTATCTATCTATCTATCTATCTATCTATCTATCTATCTATCTATCTATCTATACCATTTTATTATTTATTTTCTATACCACTGAAGGTCTCAGCTTCTAGGAGCCATGGAGGGGAGGGGGAATTAACAACCCAAAAGGAACACACTGTGTCCCCCACCAGGTATACTGCTTCTCCCCCACACCTCATACACCTCAGAGAGAGAATCAAAAGATGGAGAATGTGGTGGAAGGAGAATTATGAGGAGATGATGTTTCAAGTGGGAGAGAGAGAGAGAGAGAGAGAGAAGGAAGGGTGGTTGAGCAGATTGTATGGAGTGATCTTCATTCAGCATCAGTATATAAAAACGATTTGATAATAACAAATCAAAGAGTGGATAACTGACACATTATAGAAAGTTACCTTCATGAGTGAACGGTACATATCACTTGTGTTGACTTGGAGCAGGTTCCCGATGAAGGGGAGGGGAGTTGGTCCAGGTGGCATCTGGCTTTTGCAGTGCATCTGCCGCCATGTTGAGAGGACCATCAGGTAAGAGAGGCAGATGACCAGGAAAAGGGCCGCTGCTCCCAGGAGATCCATGGGGAGGTTGCGGGTGGCCTGTGGAGCTCCACAGGCAATGTGTTGCTGACCAGCTGGGAAGAGAAAATACCTGCGCAGCCCGAGCTGAGCCTGTTACATACCTTTGGAAGAACCCCCTCCTTGAAATTGTGCAACCTGATTACTCTCTGCTCAGGGTCTTCTTTCAAATCAAGAGAAGACCTTCCAGAGCAAAGTTCAGATCGACAGATAGTGGAGACAGGGAGTTGCCTGCCCACCTTTGCACCACCAAGGGAGCTTCAAGAAGTTCCAGAGGCAAGCACCACGTTTCTCAGAAGTCTGTATCATTTGACAGGGTGTCTGCTGGTCTAAGACTAGGAGGAGAGCAGCTGAGAAAGAGGCTGCAAAGGGGTGGCTGCAGCAGTAATAGTAATAGCAGTAATAGTCCAGGGAGTCAATGATAGAGATAGTATCCCAGAATCAAATTCAAGGGCAGCCCCACATAAAATGCATTGTGGTAGTCACCAACAAAGGTGTAAGCAGAACAGGAACAGGCAGGGGAAAGCATCACCATTTATTTCACAGGAGGAATGCAGCACCATTCGTCAACCATAGGTAGGTAGGTAGGTAGGTAGATGATAGATAGATAGATATAGATATAGATGATATAGATATAGATATATATGAGCTTTTCTCAGAGAGAAGCTCACCAATTAAGCCAAGCATTGAAAAGGTGGTGACATATGCAGGCATGGCCACTTTTACCTTGAAAACCCTCAAAGTCCCTTTATTGGGGCCAACCCAGAATGTCACAAAATACTGCACAAGCCTCTGAGTCCAGCAGGACTCTTTATCAGGCTGGACGTTAAGCACAGCGAGGTCAATTGGGCATTATGGGGAGAAAATATGGTTTTTTATTAAAAACATAATGCCTGCCTTGATTTTTGCTGTATAGCCTTGAAAAAAGGCATGGCTAGGGATGTTGTCATGTCAAGCACATCCTCTTCAGAGATCAGTTTTCCAGAACACTTGGAGATTGGGGCATTTGAACAGAAATAGCACTGGGACGGTTAGGCTGAGGGCTTGTTCCAGTGGACAGAGAACCTTAGTGTGCAGTTCTCATAATCTCACCTGAAAAGGGACATTTTAGAGTTGGGAAAAGTCTCAGGAAAGGACAACCAAGATGATTCAGGGGGTGGAGAAACTTCACTATCGTGAAAGGTTGCAGCCTTTTTGGTTTAGAGAAAAAGTAAGAGGGGACGTGATACAATTTTACAAATTTATGCATGACATGGAGAGAGTGCATAGACAATTTTCTCTCTCTCAGGGAGTTTTTGCACATTTTAGAAAAGCCCTCTTGATTATTTGGCTGTGTGTGTGTGTGTGTGTGAGAGAGAGAGAGAGAGAGAGAGAGAGGGAAGTTTGTGGTTTTTGAATAGACAAGATGAGGACCAGCTTTCAGGTTGGACTTTGAAGACCCCTTCACGTGCCCAGAAAATTCCCTTCTTCAGAAATGTGAACAGCCCAGTTCTGAACAAGAGCCCATCCCTATTTGTAGCCTAACCAACTAACCCAATAAGAATTGCTCTGTTGGTATTTTGAAAATGCAAGATTATTTTAGGTCTGTTCTCAGATTTATCTCAACTTTATTGCCCAGGTGAAGTTTCCTAAAACTCTCCCTGCTGCCTGAGACAACGTTTCTAAAACTTTGAAGCACGGGTTTCAAAGAAACTCAAGGCTGCCCATCTGATAATTAAAGGGATAATTATCTTTGTCCTTATCTGTTTCTGCCTCTGCAAGGACCAAGGCAGACATGACTCCAGAGTTGCGTGATCTATGTCAGAATCTTCTTCCCTCAGGCTGTTTTATACCTATAGGTGTGGGTAACAGAAAGGAAAAGAGATAGAGGAGGGAAGATTCAATCTTGGATGTTTCTCAATCTGAGTTGCAGCATGTATGTGACTGGTCACAGGTTCCTATGAGCAACTGCTGGTTGCAAGGAAAAAGTAAAGTTGCAAGATACTAAATATGTGGAGAGAGCTTTATTTAATAAGAGCTATTTTGAGAAGCAAGGAAAGTGAGATGGGTTAGCCACTCTCCAAAGCAATCATGTTTCCCTAGGAAAGAGGAAGAAGGCAAAGAGAGCCAGTGTGGTGTAGTGGTTAAGAGCGGTAGTCTCGTAATCTGGTGAACCGGGTTCGCTTCCCCACTCCTCCACATGCAGCTGCTGGGTGACCTTGGGCCAGTCACACTTCTGTGAAGTCTCTCAGCCCCACTCACCTCACAGAGTGTTTGTTGTGGGGGAGGAAGGGAACGGAGAATGTTAGCCGCTTTGAGACTCCTCCGGGTAGTGATAAAGCGGGATATCAAATCCAAACTCTTCTGCTTCTTCTTCTTTAAGGCTGTTGCTAGAACCTGCTTGTGAGTGCTGGCGCTAAGACTCCTCTAAACCACACACCCCTGGATAAAACACCATCGGTCTTATGGTGTGCATGGTTTGCAAAAGGATTTTTCCGTAGAAAGGAAAAGGGAGACTGTTTGGAGAGACAGGGTAATTCAGGGCTACATCTGCAGCAGCAGCAGGTGTCATGAACTGGCTAATTCTTTGCACTTCAATTGGTCGACTAAGTTGGGCTGTTATGTGCTGTCACCCCTCCTCTCCCAGGGGCTGCTGAGGCCTCACCAACAGAGAAATGCAAAAAAAAACCCTCCTCATTCTTCTTGAACTGCCCATTCCCATCCAGAAAGTGTTGGGGGTCAAACATGTCTGGTCTTGCAAAATCTTGGGGCAACCCTAGTAAAATGTGCAGCAAAAGGCATATACTATTGAAAAGCATATTTTAAAAATGCACGATTTGTTGTTTCTTTATTCACAATGCGGGAACAGCTGATGATATTGGAATATTGTGGGCAACTTTTACAGCTGTGATTTGTGTATGCCTTATAAGCAGAAATGTGGGTAAGAGAAGCGACTAGAGAACCAAGACGAAATATTTGATCCTGCAGCTTTCTCAATTAGGGGTGCAGCAGAAATATGTACATTCACAAGAAATAAAGCTGCAAGATACTAAAGATGTAGACAAAGAAGTAATTTCAGAAAATTAGAAACTGTTAAAAATTGTCATTGCTAAAATTCTGGCAACTGCCACAGCAAGAAGACTTGATAACATTAATGGATTATATAAACTAGATTTATTAGAGAAGGCACCTGACTGAGTACATATATTGATTAAGCAGTATACATTTTGAGGAAAGCAGAAATAAACAAGTTACCGTTTTATTATTTTTAAGTGCCACAAAAGCCTTTGACAGGGTAGAATGGCCCTAAGTATTTGAGGTATTGAGAAAATTTTATAAAGGCGATTGAAGTAGTTGCGTTATCAGCTGGTTAAAGGAGAGAAATTTTCTATATCCATACTCAAACATATTCCCAAGGATAATGGAACAGATGACATTGAAGAAACTTTGACTTACAATAGAGGTGGGTCTCAAAGGGTGCCCTTAGTTGGCGGATGGGGGTGGGGTGGGAGGGTGGGATTTCCCCTCTTCCGGGTCCCTGAGTCTTCCTCAGAAGGACTCAGATCCAAACAAGGCACCAGCATTGCCTCCTGTCCCTCCTCATACTGTGGATTGAGAGATGACAAGATCCCAGAGAGGCACGATTTCCTAGGTTATGACTGACCTCTGGCTGTAAAACCTTCCCGCAACTGTCATATCCTGCAGGGTTAACTATTTTTCCTTAGCTGTTGTTATTGTTTAGTCGTTTAGTCGTGTCCGACTCTTCGTGACCCCCAGGACCAGAGCACGCCAGGCACTCCTGTCTTCCACTGCCTCCCGCAGTATGGTCAAATTCATGTTGGTAGCTTCGAGAACACTGTCCATCCATCTCGTCCTCTGTCGTCCCCTTCTCCTTGTGCCCTCCATCTTTCCCAACATCAGGGTCTTTTCCAGGGAGTCTTCTCTTCTCATGAGGTGGCCAAAGTATTGGAGCCTCAGCTTCAGGATCTGTCCTTCCAGTGAGCACTCAGGGCTGATTTCCTTCAGAATGAAGAGGTTTGATCTTCTTGCAGTCCATGGGACTCTCAAGAGTCTCCTCCAGCACCAGAATTCAAAAGCATCAATTCTTCGGCGATCAGCCTTTTGATGGTCTTCCTTAGCTACTCACTGGGAAAGTGTCAGCAAAGGAATGTTGGCAAGCAGACCACAAAGGAAAGAAGGAATGAAAGGGTTGGGGAAGGGGGAAGAAAACATTCCATGGTTGAACTAGAAGCCAGGAGGGATGCTGATGGCCAGAAAGGGGGGAAAGGAGAGGTCCCTTGGGGGAGTGGGGTAGAGGAGGAAGAGGACAGAGAGTCAGGGCCAGATATTTATTCACTTGTGAGAAAAAAAGCTAATGGAAATTCAAAAGAAAGAATCAAGATTTGGTATGGTTAGCCTGTTCTGATGCTTTACATGTTGAAGCATGCCTCCTCCTTTGATACTTGGGTGGCCAAGGTGGGCGACGATGGGGCTCCACTTCTTCAAGTCCTGCTTCAGAGGGGAATGGCACACATTTCATAAAAACGCGGAAGGGTGGCAAAGCCAATAAGCATGGGAGAGACGTCAATCTTTTCAGGTGGGACGGGAGATTTGATGTGGAAGTTCTGCAGGATGCTGGTGAAGAAGAGGAAGAGTTGCATGCGGGCCAGCTGCTCTCCAAAGCAATAGCGTTTCCCTAGGGAAGAAGAAGAAAGCAAAGATGGGCTGTTATAGCTTGCTTGGAAATGTTTGGGCACAGACTCCTCTAACCCACACGACCATTCATAAAATAACATCACTGGTCCTTTGGTGTGCATAGTTGGCAAAGGGATTTTATGTAGAAGGGAAAAGAGATACCATTGGACAGACATAATAATAATAATAATAATTTATTATTTATACCCCGCCCATCTGGCTGGGCCTCCCCAGCCACTCTGGGCGGCTTCCATAGAAACGAAAAATACACTAAAATATCACACGTTAAAAACTTAAGATGCCTTAAGATGTCTTCTGAATGTCAGGTAGTTGTTTATCGCTTTGACATCTGCTGGAAGGGCGTTCCACAGGGTGGGCGCCACTACCAAGAAGGCCCTCTGCCTGGTTCCCTGTAGCTTTGCTTCTCGCAATGAGGGAACCACCAGAAGGCCCTTGGCGCTGGACCTCAGCGTCCGGGCAGAACAATGGGGGTGGAGACGCTCCTTCAGGTATACTGGACCGAGGCCGTTTAGGGCTTTAAAGGTCAGCACCAACACTGTGAATTGTGCTCGGAAACGTACTGGGAGCCAATGTAGGTCTTTCAAGACCGGTGTTATATGGTATCGGCGGCCGCCCCCAGTCACCAGTCTAGCTGCCGCATTCTGGATTAGTTGTAGTTTCCGAGTCACCTTCAAAGGTAGCCCCACGTAGAGCGCATTGCAGTAGTCCAGGCGGGAGATAACCAGAGCATGCACCACTCTGGTGAGACAGAGTAATTCTGGGGGGAAATCTGCAGCAGCAACATCTTCTAGCAATTTTTCTCACTTCAATTGGTCCACCAGTGTGGTGCAGTGGTTAAGAGCGGTAGATTTGTAATCTGGTGAACCAGGTTCACGTCTCTGCTCCTCCACATGCAGCTGCTAGGTGACCTTGGGCTAGTCACACTTCTTTGAAGTCTCTCAGCCCCACTCACCTCACAGAGTGTTTGTTGTGGGGGAGGAAGGGAAAGGAGAATGTTAGCCGCTTTGAGACTCCTTAGGGTAGTGATAAAGCGGGATATCAAATCCAAACTCTTCTTCTTCTACTGGTGATTGGGCTATTATTTGCTGCAAACTCTATGGTTACCAGAGATCCCCGTTTCCCAGGGACAGTTTACAAATCTATCCCCGGACAAAATCCGTCCCCGGAATGTCCCCGGATTTCATTTAATGTCCCCGTATTTATATTTTAAGTGTTGCAGATTTATTAGTAGGGAATGGATGTTGCGTGATGGGTTCAACGGCACAAGACACATCATATGGGGACTTCCGGAGAGGCAAAATGGCGGGCACCATGGCAGCGGGCAGCTCCTGAAGCCAGCCAGAGCCAACTGCACTACCAGGCTGGCTCCAGGCTGCTGCCACTGCCGCTGCCACTGCCGAGGGGGAACCGGGGACGCCCGGCGCATCAACTGGGGGAACTGCTGACCCCCCCGCCCATGACCCAAATTGAGCCAGGAGCGAGAGCGCCCAGCCACTTGGCCAACTGCCCAGCGGCGCTCGGGGGCCAGGAAAACCCTGGAGCCAATGCAGGGAGACGGAGGAGAGGAGAAGGAAGTGAGAGAAAGAGGAAGGAGAAAAAAGAGGGGAGCCCTGACCTTGCCGCACCACTGCCACTGCCGCTGCTGAGGAGAGGTAGGAGTGCACCGGGAGGGCAAGGACACGTGGCCGAGCCCAGGCCTGACCCAAGCCTACTCCATGGCAGCTAGCACTCCAAGAGAGCAGGCCAGGGCCCAGAGGAAGGTCACGCAACAGAGGAGACCACAGGAGAAGATATTACTTCTTTATTTTTTTAAAAAAATATTTTTTTTTTCCTTTCAAGAAAAAAAAAGTGTCCCCGGATACTTTGGAAAAAATATGGTAACCTTAGTAAACCCCCCCCCCCCCCGGGGCTGCTGAGTACTCACCAACAGGACCCCCCCTTTTTAAAAAAATAATATTTATTTCATTTTAACAACACAATCAGAAAACACAACAACAAAAAAACAAACCACAAACAAATACAGAAAAAAAGAAAAAAGAAAAAACATTTCAATAATATAACCTTACTTTCCTTCACTTATTTCCTCAACTTCCTCACACCTCCCTCCTTGCATTCCACTTCTATTTAGTTAGTTCAACAAATCCTTTCCCTCTTTCTTTCTCTTATAACTCCATTGTGTATAACATAATTTTCTTAACCTTATTTTAATCTTAAAGCTAAAGCTTAAAAGTACTTAACTTCTGATAACCTTTCTGCTAAATTCATGAAGTGTTAATCCTCCGTTTTTCTATCCCTCAAAAGGAATTTTGGTTAATTTCATGTAAACCTTCAATTTAATATATACTTTAATAAGAACTTTAAATTTCCAATCTTCTTCCCTCAGCTCCCCCCCTGGTTTCAGGCACTGCCAGTCCTATCCATCAATTCCCTGTAGTCCTTCAATCAGGAAATCTAATGTCCTCACCAACAGGACCCCTGACCGTAAGGTCCAGTCGTGGCCGACTCTGGGGTTGCTGCGCTCATCTCGCTTTATTGGCCGAGGGAGCCGGCATACAGCTTCCGGGTCATGTGGCCAGCATGACTAAGCCGCTTCTGGCGAACCAGAGCAGCGCACGGAAACGCCGTTTACCTTCCCGCCGGAGCGGTACCTATTTATCTACTTGCACTTTGACATGCTTTTGAACTGCTAGGTGGACAGGAGCAGGGACCGAGCAACAGGAGCTCACCCAGTCGCGGAGATTCAAACCGCCGACCTTCTGATCAGCAAGTCCTAGGCTTTGTGGTTTAACCCACAGCGCCACCCACGTCCCTTACTCACCAATAGAGAAAGGCATAAAAGCCTCATTCTTCTTGAACTGCCCATTCCCATCCAGGAAATGTTGGGGGTCAAACACGTTTGGTCTTGCAAAATGTTTGGGGTCTCTCAGCACAGACCCAAGCATGGGAAACACTTCCGTTCCCTGAAGAAGCGAGGGAGAGAAATGAGAAGATACGGGAGAAATGGGAGATCCTTCTGTTATGAAATCAGTGACAGTTCCGCATTTCTGTATTTCCTCCCTTGGTGAAGTGTCCCTCATTATTAACACTCGTAAGGAATTTTAGAACATGCCTGTCCTCTTTCTGTGGTCTTCTCACAGGAAAGCCACTTCCGCCCTAAGGAGGAGGTGGGGTTGTGGGCTTCACAGCCCCTCCACGTGTGTGGTGGGTGGAGGCCAGCCCCCATGCGATTGGGGGGATTCCCGGCCGCGTCACCCCCTGGCCAGCCAATCAGCCGGTTCAGGGGGCGTGCTCTGCCCTATAAAAGCAGGACATGGCTGTGGATCTCCCTCTTTGCTGCCCACCAGCTGCTCCTGTTTTGGTTGAACCTGAACCTGGTTGGCCATTTTGGGGAAGAGGAATGCTAGTGTTATGTACTGAGTTGAATAGGATCCAAAAGGCAGCAGTCTGATTGGTCCTAGAACAATAGGATTCAGAATGCAGCAGTCTGATTGGTCCTAGAACAATAGGGTCCAGAATGCAGCAGTCTGATTGGTCCACAGGAGCCACCCAATCCAGCTCCAGGTGGAAGTGAATCCGCAACCTGATTGGCCTACAGGAGAATCCCGGAATTAGCCAATCACGTGGGGCCCATTGTGTAAATAATGTATATAAAGCAGACATTCTGGGGGAACTTCCATTCCTCCTCACCACTGTGAGCTGAATGAAGAGCATGAAATCCACTCTCGACTCCAAGTATATTTCAGCTAGGGATGATGGACCCAAAGTGGTTTTCACCTCTGCTTTTATTATGGTTTTGACTCCACAGCAGTGATGACAGATGAGACAGAGACGAGAGGTGCCTTGGGAATATTAACTGGCTCATTATCCATATCTGGAAATAGTACTGAATGATGGGGTCTCAGGAATTTTTTAAAAAGGAAGAAAAATAAGCAATACCTTGGGAATGGTGTATCCCCGGAATTGGGTATCACGGGTCACTCGTCGTGATACCCCCATCGGAATTATGTCAGAGAATCTCTGGATCTCGTGGATCACAGCATCCGTGTAGGGCATCAGGGGCCGGTCGTTCATGTTGGGACTGCGATTCCGGCCAATCACACGTTCAATCTCCTTATGGACCTTCTCTGTTGAGAAATCAGCGGGATATAAGAAAAGGGAGAGCTCTCATAGCTGGGAAAGCTGACAGGCATATTCCCAAAGAAAGGAAGGCAGTTTCCTGCCTCCCGCCCCATTCTGCTGTCACCTTGAACCTCCCTACATTCTCAGAAAAATATTTTTAAATGGACTATAAGGGCAATGGTTACTAAAAATGACTCAAACCCCATGTATCTATCCACATGAGCCCCATTATATTTTAAACTTAGGGAGGCCCATGAACATACGTTTTACTTCAATGAACTGACTTTTGTACAACTCCAAAAAGCTTTTACAGAGTTACGATTAAATACAATAAACTCTGTTTATAGAGATGGGAGGCATACCAGTAATTGAACGTGTTTGTATTAGGTGATGCCCTGAATTAGAGGACCTTATGCATTATAACTTGCTCTGCCCCTTATACACTGAAGCAAGAGAACGGTTTTGACACCTATAATGATAAGGTCCTCTGGCCAGAATCCTTCTGACATGATTCTATATCTCCTTGCAGACATTGATAAGTATGTGATCTGGCGTGTAGCACTTTTTGCAACTGCCGCCAGGAAAATTAGAAAAAAAATTACCTTATTTTTCGCTCCATAAACCGAACTTAGTTTTTAGAGGTGGAAATCAAGAAAAAAAATCTTATTCCCCCCCAAAGCATTTCACTTTCTTACATTCCCACCACATGTGATAAAATGTTCCTTCTTTCTCCTGACATTTCCAACATTTATTACTAACTTTAAACATCTTTCCAAGTTTCACTGGAGTTATATACCATCTATATATCGTTTTCATGACATTTTCTTTTATCGTAGTACATGCGGTGAATTTCATTCCCTCTTTCCATAATTTTATCCACTCCTCTAATTGTATGTTATAACCAAAATCTTTGGCCCATTGAGTCATTACCGTTTTTACTTCTTCATCTTTTGTATGCCATTCAAGTAATAATTTATACATTTTTGACAATATTTTTACATCACTATTCAAAATTTCTTGATGAAACCTTGATTTTCTTTCTAGAAAACCTTTTTCTCGCCTCTCTTTTTTAAACATTTCATTCAACTGGAAGTAATGCAACCAATCATTCACCTTTTCTTTAATCTCTTCATATGGTTTCAAATTCAACTTATCTCCTTCTTTGATTATCAAATTTTCATATGTAACCCAGTTCCCTGTCGCTTCTCCCAGAGCTTCTGGGGTTGCTGGGGGAATTCCGGGTCCCCCCCCCCAAGTCCCAAAGAGTAAAAAAACCCAAGAGAGTGAGCAGGATCCATCCCGCCTGCTGTCTTAGCTTCCTCTTTAGCCACGCGCAACCACCTCCCGCAAAAGCCCACAGGAGCCGCACACCCTTTTAGGAGCACACAGCTCCTGTGGGCTTTTCTACGAGGAGGGAGAAGGGCCTGACTGGCCGCATCAGTCCCTTCTCCCTCCTGGGGAAAAGCCCGCAAGAGCTGCACGGAGCTTGTGTGCGGCTCTTGGGGCTTTTCCTGCCTGCCTCCCCCCTGCATTCGCTCCATAAGATGCACACACATTTCCCCTTACTTTTTAGGAGGGAAAAAGTGTGTCTTATGGAGCGAAAAATACGGTATATAGCCGAGATAGCTATCAACTGTAAAGGCGATGACTTTATTTGACCCCATCTACACCAGCTGTATTTTTCTCACTAAACTTTGTACATAATTGTCTATTCTATTATTTAACATTAGTTTTAATATATTGGTGGCCCTGCGGTGATTTATAAATTTTATTGTCCAATGTTTCAATTTGTATATTAAGGAGATTTTAAAGCTTTGTGCAGATTAGGTCATGTTTTGACAATATAAATATTTTTAAGTTTCTGTATCAAATTAGTATATATTCTATTGAATGATATTGTATACATTGCAGCAGCCTTTGGCTATAAGCAATAAATTTGGCTGACTGACTGACCTTGAACCTCCGGGTATTTCAGCAGAAGAAGGAAGCCATAACGCAAGGTGGTGCTGACAGTTTCTGTGCCAGCAAAGAAAACGGCGAGGGTAGTCAAAACCAGATTCCTCAGGGAGAACTCGGAGTGTGGGTTTTGCTTTTCCTAGCCAGAAGGAAGAGGGGAAGGAGGAGGTTCCTCTTATTAAACATTGCTATAGTCTAAAGCCTTTCCCACAAGGCGCTCTTTCTCTTACTGTTCAGCTGAGCTGCAATGGCGTCTTGGTCAATCAGATAAGGGGAGATGGACAGTCGCGGACTGTTGAAAAGGTGGCTTTAATTCATGGCCCTCCAAGTTGTGGGAATGTTCAGGGATTCAGGGGAGGATATATTGTTTGATTATAGCCTTTCCAACTTGTGTTAACAACTTCACAATTTTAGCAGAGTAACATTCCCCTTTTTAAACTTGCAGCGGATGCGTTTGCTCAGGCTAGCTAAAGCCTCTATAATAACTGTTCTGGCAAAGGTAAAGGGACTCCTAACCATTAGGTCCAGTCGTGGCCGACTCTGGGGTTGCGGCCTTCATCTCGCTTTATTGGCCGAGGGAGCTGGCGTACAGCTTCTGGGTCATGTAGCCAGCATGACTAAGCCGCTTCTGGTGAACCAGAGCAGTGCACGGAAATGCCGTTTACCTTCCCGCCGGAGCAGTACCTATTTATCTACTTGCACTTTGACGTGCTTTCGAACTGCTAGGTTGGCAGGCGCAGGGACCGAGCAACGGGAGCTCACCCCGTCGCGGGGATTTGAACCGCTGACCTTCAGATCAGCAAGTCCTAGGCTCTGTGGTATAACCCACAGCGCCACCCACGTCCCAACTGTTCTGGTAAAGTGGTACCTTGGGTTACATACGCTTCAGGTTAAATACGCTTCAGGTTACAGACTCCGCTAACCCAGAAATAGTGCTTCAGGTTAAGAACTTTGCTTCAGGATGAGAACAGAAATAGTGTTCCGGCAGTGCAGCGGCAGCAGGGGCCCCCATTAGCTAAAGTGGTGCTTCAGGTTAAGAACAGTTTCAGGTTAAGAACAGACCTCCGGAACGAATTAAGTACTTAACCTGAAGTACCACTGTATTTTCCCCTTATTTCCTCATAAATGGTAAGACACGACACTGTCTTCTATAAAAGTATAAAAAGAGTTTATTCACATTCTGTTCACAATTGGATCCCAGAAGGCAGACTTATCTTAGAAAAGTAACACACACCTGGAAACTATCTCATAAGGAGATAGTCCCTTTGTCCTTTCTTGGCTGGAGCCCAAGAGAGCATCTTTGGCTAAGCGGATGTTGCTTCTTCGATGCATGTAGTCAAAGGAGAAAGATGGCTGTCCTGCCCTGTGCTTTTGTCCTTACCTGCACAGGTGAGGCCACGCCCACCTCTAGTCACATGCAGAGGAAGTCTGTCCCAGCCCAGAAGGAAACAGGAAGTTTACCTGCTGGCTGGACAAACATTCCTCCCCATGTGTAAACATGATCACTCTAGGAATGTTGTACTTGACTGCTCTTGTGTTTCACATCCCACACAAGTTGGCATGGGGCAAGACAAGTTTCTTTTCCAAGAAAATCACCACAGTTCTTAGAACGGAATAATCATACCTGATGCATTTTCACCAGGAAACAGTCGATGAAATCCCGAGGGGAGTTGGGGTCCAGGGTCTCCTCATTGGCTTTTACTTTCCTTGTGATGAACTTCTCCAACCCTAAGAGTTCCTTGAAGGCTTCCTGCTGTGGGCCAGGCAGGTACCGCATGACGCCCGAGAACATGTCGTAGAGCTGTGTGTGATGGGTTGGAGGAGTGCAGAGTCGTGGGAAGGAAGAGAGACCAGATATTTCCCAAAGTGAAGCACAGATAATGGTGCTGTTTGCGTCTGAGGCTCACCTAACACACCCAACTTCCGACCCTCCCTTTATGGTGGAGGCTGATGCCTCTGAAGGGGCAGTGGGAGATGTGTTGCTGCAAGCCGATGAGGAAAGGGAGCTGAGGCCATGCACCCGCCATTCAGTCATGGGCATGGTCGGAAACCTGGAAGTGTTTCTCTTGCCAATACAGAATTAACTATCAGACAGGTGCCTTCCTTATCTGGGACAGAAGTTGTATAAGCCCTTTAAGGGGGCACTGTTATACAGAGATTCCGCTCCTTCCTCCTGGGCCGTGTCCAGAAAGTGGTGGTGGGGGATGAGTGTTCAGGCCCCTGGGCTTTCACTTGTGGGGTGCCTCAGGGTTCTGTCCTCTCCCCCATGCTTTCTAACATCTACATGCAGCTGCTGGGAGATATCATCAGGGGGTTTGGACTGGGTGTCCATCAGTATGAAAATGATACCCATCTCTACCTCTCTTTCAAATCAGAACAGGCGGTGAAGGTCCTGTGTGAGTGCCTGGAGGCAGTTGGAGGATGGATGGCGGCTAATGGATTGAGGTTGAATCCTGACAAGTCAAAGTACTGTTCTTGGGGGACAGGGGGCGGGCTGGTGTGGAGGACTCCCTGGTCCTGAATGGGGTAACTGTGCCCCTGAAGGACCGGATGCACAGCCTGGGAGTCATTTTGGACTCACAGCTGTCCATGGAGGCGCAGGTCAATTCTGTGTCCAGGGCGGCTGTCTGCCAGCTCCATCTGGTATGCAGGATGAGACCCTCCCCGCCCGCAGACTGTTTCGCCAGAGTGGTGCATGCTTTAGTTATCTCCCGCTTGGACTACTGCAATGTGCTCTACATGGGGCTACCTTTGAAGGTGACCCGGAAACTACAACTAATCCAGAATGTGGCTGTTAGACTGGTGACGGCTGCCAAGACCACATAACACCGTTCCTGAAAGATCTAATTGGCGCCCAGTACATTTCTGAGCACAATTCAAAGTGTTGGTGCTGACCTTTAAAGCCCTAAATGGCCTCGGCCCAGAATAACTGAATGAACATTTCCACCTCCATCGTTCTACCCAGACGCTGAGGTCCAGCTCTGAGGGCCTTCTGGTGGTTCCCTCATTGCGAGAAGCAAAGCTAAAGGGAACCAGGCAGAGGGCCTTCTCGGTGGTGGCGCCCGCCCTGTGGAATGCCCTGCCATCAGATGTCAAAGAAATAAATAACTACCTGACATTTAGAAGACATATGAAGGGAAGTTTTTAATGTGTGACATTTTAATGTATTTTTAATCTTTGTTGGAAGCTGCCCAGAGTGGCTGGGGAAACCCAACCAGATGGGTGGGGTACAAATAATAAATTATTATTGTTATATTATTATTATTATTATTATTATTATTATTATTATTATTATTATCTGTGGTGCACTCCTAGATTGGTGAGGTGTTGTGTGAGGCATTTGGTTTCTCAGGCTAAGGGAAAGACATCGCTCCTGGTTCTGGTGCTATTTGTACTGTGAGCTTCGGTTGGCCAGCCTCACTCAGACCCCTGAAGGTGGTCTGCTTATTAACTGGCAATGCTGCAGCTTCTAACTGTGTCTTGATCACTGCTGGACTTTGGGGTAATGACTGATTAAGAGGAATTGTATTATTCACACACTCACAAAGGAAGTCCTTCCCCTGCCCTCCAATTTACCTGTCCCCAAGAGGTGGCAGTGAACCGGAAGCTACCCAACATCATGCTCAGCAAGGAGTGGAACTCCTGATCTTCGTATTCAAAGCGGTCGCCAAAGGCGATGGAGCTGATGACGTTGGACACCGTGCGGCTCAGGGTGTAGGTGGGGTCAAAGGGTGCGCCTAGAAAGAAAGACACACACACACACACACACACTTTGCAGGTCACTCAACCCAGGAACAAATCAAGAATACACTTTGCAAAGCAGTCCACTCTAACCTCATTACAGTGGTACCTCGGGTTGAGTACTTAATTCGTTCTGGAGGTCCGTACTTAACCTGAAACTGTTCTTAACCTGAAGCACCACTTTAGCTAATGGGGCCTCCTGCTGCTGCCGCACCACCAGAGCACAATTTCTGTTCTCATCCTGAAGCAAAGTTCTTAACCCGAGGTACTATTTCTGGGTTAGTGGAGTCTGTAACCTGAAGAGTATGTAACCCGAGGTACCACTGTATTTCTTTGAGCAACGTTTCTTCGCGTGGCTGTAGAGTGTTGGTGATGTACAGTCATACCTCAGGTTACAGACGCTTCCGGTTGTGGTTGCGGACTGCCGAAACCTGGAAGTACCGGAACGGGTTACTTCCGGGTTTCGGCAGTTGCGCGTGCGCAGAAGTGCCTAATCGCAACCGGAGCGTGCGCAGATGCACTGCTGCGGGTTATGAACGTGCATCCTGCACGGATCACGTTTGCAACCGGAGCGCCCACTGTATTTAGCTTAGGCTAAGTTACGTCTTTTCCCACCCATTACCAAAAATAAAAGCAGCCGTGATAATATTCAGTATAAAGCCTTCAGCTGCCCACTTAACTGCCCACAGTTCTAACTATCACTGCCAAGCGTTCCTGTCACCTGTAACTCATTAAGCAGCATTTCTTGAAGATACCAAAACTGAGCTCACTTTTTGTTTCCCTCAGGGTTTCCAGCAGGAAGTGGGCCTCCTCCAGGATCCGCTCTTCGATGGATCTCTTTCCCATCCCAAAATTCCTCAGCGTCATGATGGAGAATCGGCGTAGCTGCTTGGCCCGTTCCCCGTTGCTGAAGGAAACCCCTGGGAAGCAAAGGAGCCAGTGAAATGAGGAGGAGGAAGAGGAGCTGGAAGGTGACACCATTTTAAACTAGACTTAAGTATGTCTTTTTAACTGGATTACGGTATTAAGCCTCCCTGAAAATGCTGCTTCAACAGGTATTCTGTATGCGTAAGTGCTGTTTTTCCCTTTTGTGGGATTGTTTTAAGGGGGAGAAAAGAGGGAAATACCAGGAGAATCCAGTCTGCGTTAAATCATCCTGGATTAGCTACGATAGTTTTAGCCTTTTAGCTTATCAAAGCTTCCCTGCAAAGGGATGAACTCTGTGGAACTCGGAAATGTGAGGAAGGAAGGACAATATCTAATAAATGTATAATCTTCTACCATCTATTCACATCCCAACATTTAAGAGTACCTGGGAGAACAAAAGAGGCAAAAACACAGTTGACAATCAACTGATAGAAGGCACTTGCAGACTCAAGAGCTTTTTCAATATTATCTATGCTTGCAAAGCCACTAAATTACATCAGTGGTCCTTTACTTGGCTATGAGTATTCAGATGCAAATACCATCTCTTCTATGACTTGTCTGAATGACGTAGAGAAGCCCTCTCTCAGCCCCACTTCTGTCCTCAGTGAAACTAGTATTAAAAAATCTACTTCACAGGCCCACAGGAAGGACCACTGCTAAGTTCAATGCCAAAACAATGGTAGTAATGATGTGCTCTGGCCAAGGGTTGTCCAAGAAGAGACTGACCGTAACCCTGGAAAAGCCAGTCAAACGTGGCTTGCTCTCCACGGCCACCAAACTCTTCAGCCTGATCCACCAGGGCCTCCTTCACGGCATCGTATCCACACAAGACCACAACACGGCGGGGCCCTAAGTGGATGGTGAAGACAGGACCATATTTCTCACGGATCTGTGAAAAGAGGCGGAGGGCATTGTGTGAGGTCATGGAACTGATGGAGAGATGGAGCAAATTGCTCACCTACCTCTGCAGAGATTAGTCGCTCCTGGAAGCCTAAGCCTAATTAGGCAATGAAAAACACATCCTTTATTATGCACCTCTGGTTCATTATGCATTATCTGGGCACCAGAATTTAAGAAGGATATTGAGGAATGGTTGAGGGAGTTGGATATTTTTTGCCACGATAAGAGAAGACTGGGGAGAGATATGAAAGCCTTCTTCAAATATCTAAAGGGCTGCCACCTGGAAAATAGACCAAACCAATGGATTCATGTTATAAGCAAAGAGCTTCTGACTTAACTTCAGAAAGAACTTTCTGATGGTAAGAGCTGTTCTACAGCGGAACAGAATCCCTCAGAAGGTAGTGGTTGAAATTTGCAGTTCCTCAAATTTTGCAATGAATTTCTCCAAACCCACAAGTATACAAAGTGTGCATATAAAGGCATATATTTGTGGAAATAGCATACAGAATTGCATTATATTTGGGGGGGGGGATTCACTACATAAATGTGGCTATAAGGCAGATCTGCCCACAAAAATGTGTATACTCTGTTAGGAAAATGCACAGTGAAATTCTGATGAATTTCCATGAGGATTAAAAACATACAAACTGATGCAGAATGTAATGGACTGAGAGAAACGGAAAGAAACAGATTCACCCACCACTAAAGGCACACAGCACCAGCAGGCTACCATGAGGAAACATCTCCTCCATGCGGGGAACTGAAATTAAGATTGGAATCATGGGATTATAGAGTTGGAAGGTGCCCCAAGGGTCATGAGAAATGAGAACAATGAGAGAAACAGATTCAACCACCTCTACAGCCACATGACACCAGCAGGCTATCCTGAGAAAACTTCTCCTCCATCAACAGATTTGTGGTTAAATCCGGGCTGGTCTCAGATATTAAATTGCATTGCAATCTACCTGTGTAGTTGGTGCCAACAAGCTGAATCTGGGTGGGGAAAAGAGTTATCCGGGCCAAGCCCTGGGAGAAGATGATCTTGGATTAAGACAGGGCTCTTGTTCTGCCAGGACTTTGTCTCCCTCCTTGGCCGATATTTTTCCCGTCCAAATTCAGCTGGTTGGCACCACTTACATAGGTAAATTGCAGGGCCATTTGATAGCTGCTCAGATTTTGTTTTGAACTTTGATCATTTGTTTGTTTTGTATTTGTGGGCATTTGTTATGTGCCAACCACCTTAAGGGACTTTTTCGGTTGAAAGGTGAGTATAATAAATTAATAATAGATAAAGTACATAGCATAACATGCCATCTGGATAATCCCTGGGCACCACCTCCAAGCTTGGACAAGCTCAGCACAGTCTCCAGTTTCACCTACCTGGCATAGCAGGTTCTGCTCAGTGTCGGATTTCCAACTGCTTCTGAAGAATCAAACAGTTGGATCTCCTTATGTGGTGCAATATTTATTTCTGGTTATGTTTGCACGAAATTAAAAGACGCCTGCTTCTTGGGAGAAAAGCGATGATAAACATAGACAGCATCTTAAAAAGCAGAGACATCACCTTGCCAACAAAGGTCCGTATAGTTAAAGCTATGGTTTTCCCAGTAGTGATGTATGGAAGTGAGAGCTGGACCATAAAGAAGGCTGATCGCCAAAGAATGGATGCTTTTGAATTCTGGTGCTGGAGGAGACTCTTGAGAGTCCCATGGACTGCAAGAAGATCAAACCTCTCCATTCTGAAGGAAATCAGCCCTGAGTGCTCACTGGAAGGACAGATCCTGAAGCTGAGGCTCCAAGACTTTGTCCACCTCATGAGAAGAGCAGACTCCCTGGAAAAGACCCTGATGTTGGGAAAGATGGAGGGCCCAAGGAGAAGGGGACGGCAGAGGACGAGATGGTGGGACAGTGTTCTCGAAGCTACCAGCATGAGTTTGACCAAACTGCGGGAGGCAGTGGAAGACAGGAGTTCCTGGCGTGCTCTGGTCCAGGGGGTCACGAAGAGTCGGACACGACTAAACAACAACATGTTTGCATACAACCTTTCTGTTAAGGATACCAGGGCTGAAACTGAGCATGGCGCCAACTGGGTGAAATAAGCCAGGCTGAACGACTTCCCACATGGTGGTCCAGTTTTGGGCAGTCTCTGCCCCACGCAGCTTCCAGCAAAAATGGCGTCGAGAAAGGTTGTTCCTGGCTGAGCTCCACAGTCTGTTTTGATTGTTTAATTGGGTTTGTGTTATGTACTGAGCTGACTCCTAGAACAATGGGATCCAGAATGCAGCAGTCTGATTGGTCGGCAGGAGCCACCCAATCCAGCTCCAGGTGGAAGTGAATCAGCAACCTGATTGGCCTGCAGGAGGAGCTAATCAGGCTCCTGGATGAAGTGAATCAGCAACCTGATTGGCTTACAGGAGCAGCCCGCTATATAAATTTAATGGCAAATGCATCTCCTTTAAATCAATTCCCAGACCAAATGACTAAAATTTTCATCAAGGAATCGTAAGCTTGCCTCTTGTGCAAATGCCTATAAATCTAAATTTCAGAAGGCTGTATCCCTATTTAGAACAGGACACTTGTCTTCCTTTTTTATCATCACCTAATAATGTCCCCAGAGGGCACTCTCAACCCCCAGAAGCTAGATCTAACATCCAAAAGTTAAAATCAGAGGATTTCCTAACACACGAGGTAAAGGTAAAGGGACCCCTACCATTAAGTCCAGTGGTGACCGACTCTGGGGTTGCGGCGCTCATCTCGCTTTATTGGCCGAGGGAGCCGGCGTTTGTCCGCAGACAGCTTCCGGGTCATGTGGCCAGCATGACTAAGCCGCTTCTGGCAAACCAGAGCAGCGCACGGAAACGCCGTTAACCTTCCCGCTGGAGCGGTACCTATTTATCTACTTGCACTTTGTGCTTTCGAACTGCTAGGTTGGCAGGAGCTGGGACCGAGCAACGGGAGCTCACCCCGTCGCAGGGATTCGAACTGCCGATCTTCTGATCGGCAAGTCCTAGGCTCTGTGGTTTAACCCACAGCGCCACCTGGGTCCCTAAAACACACGAGATACCTGTCAAATAATAACACGCAGAAGCTGCCCCAAAAGTGTGACCTTATGTCAAAAGGAACTAATAATATACCTGCTGTACAGCTCAGTTGGTTAGAGCATGGTGCTGATAAATTAAAATTATTATATTATTATGTTATTTATTTTAAAAATAATATTTATTTAAAATAAATGCACACTAAAATGCTGACTAATTTTTTTGAGGACATGAGCATTGACAGATGTGCCCATCCTTTCACTCAGGCAGAAATATACAGGGGTACCTCGGGTTACATACGCTTCAGGTTACAGACTCTGCTAACCCAGAAATAGTGCTTCAGGTTAAGAACTTTGCTTCAGGATGAGAACAGAAATCGTGCTCCAGCGGCGTAACAGCAGCAGGAGGCCCCATTAGCTAAAGTGGTGCTTCAGGTTAAGAACAGTTTCAGGTTAAGAACGGACCTCCGGAACGAATTAAGTACTTAACCCGAGGTACCACTGTAAAAAGAGAGAGAAGCAAAAGCTGGAGAATGTGGTGGAAGGAGAATTATGATGAGATGATGAGTAAGGTGGGAAAGAGAGAGAGAGAGAAAGATGAGTGGGTAGATAGATAGATGGGAGTGACCTTCATTAATCAACAGTATTTAAGAATGATTTTATAATAACAATTCAGAGAATGGGAAACTGTGCTCTGTCACATTATAGAAAGTTACCTTCATGAGTGAACGGAACATGTCACTTGTCTTGACTTGGAGCAGGTTCCCGATGAAGGGGAGGGGAGTTGGTCCAGGGGGCATCTTGCTTTTGCGGTACATCTGCCGCCATGTTGAGAGGACCATCAGGCAAGAGAGGCAGATGACCAGGAAAAGGGTTGCTGCTCCCAGGAGATCCATGGGGAGGTTGCGGGTGCCCTGTGGAGCTCTGAGTAGCTGGGAAGAGAAAATACATGCACAGCACGAGTTGAGGCTGTTATGTAACCTAACCTGAGGGACAACACCCTTTGTGGAGTTATGCAACCTGTTTGCACTCACGCCTCTTGGTCTTCTTTCTATTTAAGAAGAGAAGATCTCCTGCCAAAAGTCCAGAGGTCTTATTTTTTGCGTGAGACAGTCCTGCTTCATCGATTTTTCATGCTTTATGTACAAGAGAGAACTGGCACTATTTGGAGATTATTTCTGAGGCAGAGGATGGCTTCTCTAGATCAGAGGCCAACCCTTCCAGCGGTTCTCAACCTGTGGGTCCCCAGATGTTGTTGGACTACAACTCCCATCATCCCTGAGCTCTGGCCTTGCTAGCTAGGAGTGAGGGGAGTTGTAGTTCAACAACGTCTGGGGACCCACAGGTTGAGAAAGGCTGCTTTGGGCAGACATGGGTGGGTTCTGTGTCTCAGTGTAATAACGTAGTATGACAGAGAGAGACCCAAATGATTTCCACAAACACAAAACTATCAAGGAGAGAGGCACTTACGAGAAAGTGACCTGCCCAAGCCCACACCACTAGGAGACCTTCATGGAGTTCCCAGGACATGCAGAATTCCCCCCCACTTTTCCAAATTGTTGGACAGGGTCTCTGGTACATAAGACAAGGAAGGAGGACACAGAGATGGAGGCTGCTGAAGTGTGTGTGGCCGTGATGGACTGTCCCAGGAAGCCAAGGGTAGAGATAGAATCCCAGAAACTGCACTTTCTGTATCTCCCTTTACGGCCTAGGACCCTTGTACCTACGGGACCGCCTCTCCCGGTCTGCCCCGCAGAGGACCTTAAGGTCCATAAATAGCAACACCCTAGTGGTCCCGGGCCCTAAGGAAGTCAGATTAGCCTCAACCAGAGTCTTTTCAACACTGGCTCCCGCCTAGTGGAATTCTGTGTCTCATGAGACCAGGGCCCTGCGGGATCTGATTTCTTTCTGCAGGGCCTGTAAGACAGAGTTATTCCACCTGGCCTTTGGCTTGGAATCAACTTGATCCCCTCCTCCTCTTTCCTTTTTCCTTTCTCCTTCTGTGATGGAACTCCTATTTGGGGACTTCCCTGGCTTTATCTGGCCCACGTAGGACCAGTCTGGATAGTTAGCCTTGGTGAAGATTTGACGTTTTCATCCCCCAAAAGTTTTTGATTTGAGTTTCTACTGAAATGAGGCTGCATTTTAATGTTGTATTTTAATCTTGTTTTTAAGTTATATTTTAATCAATTGTTTTATACCTGGTGTTAGCCGCCCTGAGCCCGGTCTTGGTTGGGGAGGGTGGCGTATAAATAAAAATTTATTATTATTATTATTAAATACTAATTTAATTACCAACTACCACTGTTATCCCTTTGTCTGGGTCTTTGCTGCGGTTTGTTTCTGAATGGAGAGGTATCTTCCTGGCACGTGAATTGTCCGAGGCTCTCTTCAAGGTGTCTTTCATTTCCAGAACTGGATTAGATTGATGGCTCAAATCTATCCATGGATCAAGCATAGGCAAACTCGGCCCTCCAGCTGTTTTGGGACTACAACTCCCATCATCCCTAGCTAGCAGGACCAGTGGTCAGGGATGATGGGAGTTGTAGTCCCAAAACATCTGGAGGGCTGAGTTTGCCTATGCCTGATCCATGGCTTTCTTTCCTGCTTTGCTGGGAATTGGCATAGATAACCCTCAGGGTTCCTTCCGACTTTAAAATTCTATTATTCTAGGGCTTGCAGGGTGCAGAGGCTCAATGGAAAATCGGCACCCAGTTCAGCACTTCCAGGAGAGGTGCTCCATGTTGTTCATAGGTTAAATCAGAGAGCGATGGTCTAGCAGAGTTTTACACTATCTGCAGCTTCTCCACCAAATTCAGACCAGGGGACAATGCATTTGGGATTTCTTTCTATGGAAACCTGGAAAATCTGCATGTTCCATTAACGGTTATGCTTCCTCTTCAGTAAGGATGGTGGAGAAATTTGATTCAGTTCACATTTAAAGACAAACTTATTCACACTTTTTGATACAAGCTGTAAACTGAAACGCAGCCAGTCTTCAGAATGTGCAGTACTTAGAATTTTGAAATACAGTTTCCCCAGGCATGTAATGCATTCAAGCATGTCTGTACTAGAGTAATGTGTGAATCAAAAAGCACATACTATTGAAAATTAGATTTTTTTTTAAAAAAATGCCTTATTTGCAGGACAAATGGAATAGATCACACCAACTTCTTTGCTCTCCATAAACATGGCAGCTGCTCTCTAGCCACTGTGGGCAGGCAGAACCTTCTGCTAGAATGAAGGACATGAGTGGGCATAAATCAGGCCAGTAGGGCAGGATATCCTAGAGAAATATATTAGCCTACAGGTGAGGAAAGCTATTGTTGTTGTTGTTGTTTAGTCGTTTAGTCGTGTCCGCCTCTTCGTGACCCCCTGGACCAGAGCACGCCAGGCACTCCTGTCTTCCACTGCCTCCCACAGTTTGGTCAAACTCATGCTGGTAGCTTCGAGAACACTGTCCAACCATCTCGTCCTCTGTCGTCCCCTTCTCCTTGTGCCCTCCATCTTTCCCAACATCAGGGTCTTTTCCAGGGAGTCTTCTCTTCTCATGAGGTGGCCAAAGTCTTGGAGCCTCAGCTTCAGGATCTGTCCTTCCAGTGAGCACTCAGGGCTGATATCCTTCAGAATGGAGAGGTTTGATCTTGCAGTCCATGGGAAAGCTATTAACCTCCATTTATTCATTTATTGGGTGGGAGAAAAACTGAGTACTGAAAGGAATTTGATAGAGGTAATGGAGGGAATGCATCCTGATATTTTAGCCAATCAAAGTGAATTTAGACACCACAATTGAGGAGATAAACTATACTTGTAAGTGGGAAATGATAATTCTTACCCTAGGACTAGTTGCATCTTTATGCCACCAGGACTTTTCAAAGGCAAAAATTGGAATTAAACTTCTTATTTTTTCCAAATTATTACAAATCAAACCAAATTAATTTAAAATTCAATACAATTTCTTAAGATCACGTTTCCTGCTCCGGTTCCAAGCATAACACCATCATCATTTCCTCACATAGCTGCATCATTTCTTATTTAGAGTCCAATTGACATCCTTCACTTGCCGTTAAACCATTCTTCCAGCTGACCACTTTTTCCGCCTTACAAAACAGCACCTCTGTTAACATTTTATAAATAAGTAATCCATTTCACGTGTATACATTATTGTTCCAGACCTGGTGTGCTGGGAGAGTTCATTACTATCTTCCATTACTCAGTTCTATGCAGTGTTTATCTAGATGGTACAAGGTCACATTCCAGTCCTTCTGCTGTTTACCAAATTAACATATGAGCTGATGGGAGGGCGTTTCTACAGGGTGGGTGCCACTAAAAAGATGGCACTCTGCCTGGTTCCCTGTGGCTTCATGTCTTGCAGTGGATGGGTTTGGCATAGAGTAAAACAATCAAACATTCCAGAAAGAACAAGTTACATTTTTGAAGAAGCTGTTTAAATATTTCCCACAGAAAGAAGTAACTCCAGAGAGCTGGAATTAATCAAAAATTACTCTAATTCTGGCAAGTGTCATATAAAGAAGGCTCAATGACATCAGTGGATTGTACATTCGTCCAGTTCAAACTGGATTTATTAAGAGAAGGCAATAGAGTACAAATATTGAAAGCAGTGTACTGTACATCCTGAATAAAGCAGAGATTTACCACCTTTTTTTGTTACTTTTCAGTGCAACAAAAGCCTTTGACAGAGTAGAATGGCCCTAATTATTTGAGGTATTGAGAAAAATCAAGATACCGCTTCAGCTTAGCTTCATTCTCAGCTGGTTAAATGTGAAAAATTCAATCTCCATAATAATGTAACAGATGACATCGGTAAACATTGACTGATATTGGAGGTGGGGGTCAAAGAATGCCACTAGTTGCAGGGGGAGGGAGACTCAGGGTCCCAGATTCTACCCAGGGGTGGAGGAAGGGGTGTGTGGTAGGGGCGGGGTGCCCCGGGTGTCACCACTGAGGGGGGTGACAAAATGCTGGGAGAGACATGGTGGCTTGGGCACGCGCAGGCTCCGTTCTGCCTAAATGGTCCATCCACTGCCTCCCCCCCCAGCTGTAGGGCGGCTGAGTGGGAGGAGGCAGGCAGACTCCGGAGGCCCCGTGGTGCGCCCTTCCCCTATGGGCAGTGTGCCCCACCACTGGGCACGCCACTCCAGACGCCTGAGTGGCTTCCTCCGCCGCTGCCCCTGCTCATCATACTGTGGATTGAGAGATGGAAATATTCAGAGACGCAAGATTTTCTAAAGTATGGCTGACCTCCTCAAGCTGTAAACCTTGCCAGCAACTGTCCTATTGTCAGGGATCAGTTGGCAGAGAAGGGGGGGGGGGAGACCGGAATGTACAGAGAGCCGCCTCCTTTGATGAGCAGCTGCACTTGTCAGAAGGAGAGGAGGAGGGACTGTCAGGAAACATGGAAAATGAGAGGGAGGGAAATCCAAAGGCTGCTATAGTAGAGAGAAAGGAGCAGCCTCTGGTGCTTAGGTTTTCACGTAAGGAGAGGAGGAAAAGGAAGCTTCTCTGCTGGAGAGGGAACAGGCATGAGCCACTTCCAGCAACTGATAGCGATTGAGGCAGACATGCTTTCAAGAGCTCCGTACTGTACATACCGTATTTTTTGTTCTATAACACGCACCTGACCATAACACACACACAGTTTTTAGAGGAGGAAAACAAGGGGGGGGGGGGATTCTAAATGAAACAGTGGATGTATGATTTTTGTGGTTCATGCTGTGGCCACAGACATGTGATCTGACAGTGAGTTTGGAGTAGCCCAATGCAAAAATCCTGAGGATCCATGTGGATCCATGCTTTGTAACCACGTTTTTGCACCACTGCGGCCCCAGGCAACAGTGGGTGCATGATTTTTTGGTGCAAGCTGTAGCCATGGACATGCTATGTGATCTGATGGTGAATTTGGGGTGACCCAGTGCAAAAATCCTGAGGATCCATGTGGATCCGTGCTTTGTAACCACGTTTTAAGTGGGGAGGGAAGGAAAAGCACTCAAGGGACAAGGAGCACGTGTGGGGTGTCTGGAGAAGGATGCTGCTAATAATGCAGAAGAGGGGTTTAAGGGGAGAAGGAGCACGCGTGGGGTGTGTGGAGAAGAATGAAGAAGAGGGGTATAAGGGGAAAAGGCTCCTCTCCTCTCCCGCTTTGCTCCTTTAAAGAAGCAGGCTCCCTGTCCCTCTCTCCTCCCCACTCAGCGGCTCTTCTCCTGCTTTGCTGTTTCAAAGCGAGCCACGGAGGAGGGAAGGAAGGGGAACCATGGATCCTCTGCTCACGACTGCAGCAGATCCCCCCCCCCGCCACCCGTAGGCATTCCCTCCATAACACGCACAGACATTTCCCCTTACTTTCTAGGAGGAAAAAAGTGAGTGTTATGGTGCAAAAAATACGGTAGTTTTGGACTTAATAAATCTCGTAAAGACAGGCTGGAATCCCGGGCTGTTATCTCGGCAAGCACCCCCATATCATCCTGACACCTATCCCACAGGTTCTTCCTTAACTACAATTCTTCCTTAACTACTCACAATGAAAGTGTCAGCAAAGGAATGTTGGCAAACATACCACAAGTGGAAGAACAAAGATAGGAAAGGGTGGGGGACATGACATGGAAATAAAGACTTCAGAGTTGGAGTAGGTGCCAGAAGGGAGTCTGGTGACCAGAAAGGGGGAAGATGAGAGGGACTCAACCCTGGTACCTCAGGGAAGTGGGGTAGAGGAGGAAGAGGGCAGAGAGCCAGGGACCAGATATTTATGGACCTGTGAGATCAATTCCAAGAAAATGCAGAGCAGAGAAATTCTACCCATGGAAGCAGAGATCATGGAGCTTGAAAAGAAAGATTCTGGAGGAGGAAGGGTCAACCTGTTCTGGCCCTTCATGAGTTCAAGCTTTCTCCAACTTTTGCATTTGGGGCAGCCAAGGTGGGTGACAATCAAGACACCTGTCCTCCTCTTTCACAAGGGAATGGCGCACATTTCATAAAAACGTGGAACGGTGGCAAAGCCAACCAGCATGGGAGAGATGTCGATCTTTTCAGGAGGGATGGGGGATTTGAAGCGGAAGTTCTGCAGGATGCTGGTGAAGAAGAGGAAAAGTTCCATTCGGGCCAGCTGCTCTCCAAAGCAATAGCGTTTCCCTAGGGAAGAGGAGGAAAGAAAAGACGGGTTGTTATAGCCTGCATCGAGGTTTTCAGGCCAAGACTCCTCTAACCCACACAGCCATGGATAAAATACACCATTACACCAGATCTACAGGTAAAGGGCGGTATACAAGCTTAATAAATAATAATAACAATTTTGGTGTGCATGGTTCAAAAATGGATTTTTCTGTAGAAGGGAAAAGAGAAGGGAGAGACAGAGGTACATCAGCACCAGCAAACACTTTCTGGCTAATTCTTCTCACTTCAGTTGGTCGACTATGTTGGGCTACTATTTGCTGTAAACCGCCAAGGGGCTGCCTAGGACTCACCAGTAGAGAATGGCATAAAAGCCTCATTCTTCTTGAACTGCCCATTCTCATCCAGAAAATGTTGGGGGTCAAACACGTCTGGTCTTGCAAAATGTTTGGGGTCTCTCAGCACGGATCCCAGCAAAGCAAACACTTCAGTTCCCTGAACAGGAGAGGGAAGGAAATAAGAAGAGAGGGGAGAAATGGAACGTTCTTCTCGTGGGTAAGAAATTATTCTTATAGGGGTTTTTTGGGGGGTGACCTCCCTAAACTTTATAAATTAGTAAATAGCAGGTTTTTTATTATTTGGGAGAAAGCTGAAGAAGAATTCCTGGGCTAGCCTGTGCAGAAGAACCTGGCCAAGCTAGGGCCATTAAGGAACAATACAGGGTCACTGGGTGGCTGGGGAAACCCAGCCAGATTGGCGGGGTATAAATAAATTATTATTATTATTATTAGGGCCATTGGCAATGCAAGAGAACTGTCTTTCCACTTGCCCTGAGGTGTGATAATAATAATAATTTATTATTATTTACAATGACAGTTCCCCATTTCTGGGACAGCGCCCTTGATGTGGTGCCTCTGTCTCCCTGATTATTATCACTCAGAGGATAAGGACAGGTGGAACAGATGTGCTTGGGGAACTTCACTGAGCCACAAACTACACCTGGAAGGGTGAAGTCTATTTTTTTTTAATTAATTTTATTGGCATATAAAACACATATACATTTACACAATGACACAACACACGAACATAACACACTACCTTATATTCATAACATAAAACATACCTAAAGGTAAAGGTAAAGGTACCCCTGCCTGTACGGGCCATTCTTGTCACACTCTAGGGTTGTGCGCCCATCTCACTTAAGAGGCCGGGGGCCAGCGCTTTCCGCAGACACTTCCGGGTCACGTGGCCAGCGTGACAAGCTGCATCTGGCGAGCCAGCGCAGCACACGGAAACGCCGTTTACCTTCCCTATTTATCTACTTGCACCCGGGGGTGCTTTTGAACTGCTAGGTTGGCAGGCGCTGGGACTGAGCAAGAGGAGCGCACCCCGCCGCGGGGATTCGAACCGCCGACCTGACGATCGGCAAGTCCTAGGCGCTGAGGTTTTACCCACAGCGCCACCCGTGTCCCACTATACCTTATATTCATAACATAAAACATACCTACATTACTCTATATAATACCTACCTATTCTGTACATACGCCTGCCAACCTAGCAGTTCAAAAGCACGTCAAAGTGCAAGTAGATAAATAGGTACCGCTCCGGCGGGAAGGTAAACGGCATTTCTGTGCGCTGCTCTGGTTCACCAGAAGAAGCTTAGTCATTCTGGCCACATGACCCGGCAGCTGTACGCCGGCTCCCTTGGCCAATAAAGCGAGATGAGCGCCGCAACCCCAGAGTCGGCCACAACTGGACCTAATGGTCAGGGGTTCCTTTACCTTATACTGTACATATCAACATACCTACACACTTGGGGAACTTCACTGAGCCACAAACTATATCTGGAAGGGTGGAGTCTAAGTCTGAGGAATTATTAGAACCACAATACCTTGGGAATGGTGTATCCCCGGAACTGGGTATCACGGGTCACACGTCTTGCTAACCCCAAGGGGAGCATGTCAGCGAATCTTTGTATCTCGTGGATCACAGCATCCGTGTAGGGCATCAGGGGACGGTCATCCATGTTGGGAGTGCGACTGGAGCCAATCACCCGTTCAATCTCTTTGTGGACTTTCTCTGTTGAGAAATCAGCTGGATGAGACCAAAAGTGCTATTTGCACCTTCCAGGGAGCTAAAGAAGGATCCCAGCTCATAGCTGGAGAAACAAAGATGGACCCTCCCATAGATAGGCAAGGACACATCTCTCCACCCTATTTTCCTCCCCCTTCTGCAGTCACCTTCAACCTCCGGGTATTTCAGCAGAAGCAGGAAGCCATAGCGCAAGGTGGTGCTGACCGTTTCTGTGCCGCCGAAGAAAAGGTTAGCTGTTGTACAAACCAGATTCTCTAGGAAGAACTCTGAGTTTAGGTTTTCCTTTTCCTAGGCAGAAGAAAACGCATTCACTTATTATTTCTTGGGATAGGCTAAAATCTGACTGGCTCCTGTCTATGAAGCTCTCTCTCCCTTACTGATTGGCTGAGCTGCAGTGATGTCATGCTCACGCCAATGAGGGGGAGGGGACAGTTGTGGAGGGCTGAAAATCAGCCCAATGATTGTGTGGAAAACAGATGGGTGGGTGGAGGGGGAGTTTAATCAAATGCCGCATGAAGAAGTACTTTATTTGGTCTGTCCTGAATCCTCCAACATACTTCTTCCTTTGTTTGAATTTGGTTTAGTTACAGTATCCTCCCAGTGGGCCCAGGGTCCACAGTTTCCTTATGGAGAAATTGATTGTAGTAACTAGAATAACAAGGGACGCGGGTGGCGCTGTGAGTTAAACCACAGAGCCTAGGACTTGCCGATCAGAAGGCCGGTGGTTCGAATCCCTGCGATGGGGTGAGCTCCCGTTGCTCAGTCCCTGCTCCTGCCAACCTAGCAGTTCGAAAGCACGTCAAAGTGCAAGTAGATAAATAGGTACCGCTCTGGCGGGAAGGTAAACAGCGTTTCCGTGCGCTGCTCTGGTTTGCCAGAAGCGGCTTAGTCCTGCTGGCCACATGACCCAGAAGCTGTACGCCGGCTCCTTGGCCACTAAAGCGAGATGAGCGCCGCAACCCCAGAGTCGGCCACAACTGGATCTAATGGTCAGGGTTCCCTTTCTCTTTACCTAATTAGAATAACATAATTGTACCTGCTGCATTTTCACTAGGAAGCAGTCAATGAAATCCCGAGGGTTGTTAGGGTCCAGGGTCTCCTTGTTTTCTTTTATCTTCCTTTTAATGAATTCCTTCAGGCCCAACAGCTTCTTGAAGGTTTTATCTTGTGGGCCAGGCAGGTGCTGCATGACGCCTGAGAACATGTCATAGAGCTGCGTGTGTCGGGTTTGGAGGAATCCAGAGTTAGGGGGAGGAAGAGCGAGAACAGATATTGAACAAAGATTGATTTGGGGAGCAGGCAGAAGCAGGAGTTCCTCCCTCCCTTGGTTCCTCGTTATCATGGAAGGTTTGTGAAAACAGGAGGCTTAAAAGAAGGAACTTCTTTTAAGGAGAAGTGGCACTCCAAGAAGAACAGACAGAGGGAACTCCTCACTCCACCCAGACAGAACTTGGTCTGACTAAGCTATGAACTTGTCACAGACACAACCTCAGGGCCTTACTTTCCATCTTTGAAGGACAAGGAAGGCAATTTGGAGGGGAAATCAGGGTGTGTGGAGGAATTGCTTACAAAGCCTGCAGCTTCAATTTCTCAATCTGGGATTATCTCTGGTTGAAGCAACATTGTAAACTTGCTCCAGGCAGAGCCTGACCAAAGAGCAAGGCAGAACAGGAGTTGCAGCACCACGGAGAGCTCAGAGTGAGACGCTTGCTCCAACAAATAGCTAAACATTTTTAAGCCTCTCCAAAGTTCTGTCCACTTGTAGAGAACTTAGTTTCTTAAGATTGGTGCCTCTGATTTCTTTCTCAGGCTTGGTGCAGTTCCTGTGAGGTACTGGGGGAGGCATTTGGATCATTTGTGAAAGGCGCCTGTGAGGGTCCTGGTCCTAGTTGTGGTTCTACAGTCCCTGATGCTCTGGGAGGTTGTGCTGTGGGCTTCTATTGGTCAGGCTCACACAGACCCCTGAATGTGGTCTGGCTCCTTAGCTGGCACTCCTGCTGCTTCTAACTCTGTGTCTTGACCACTTGAAATCTACTTGGAGTTGAGAGTGGATTTCATGCTCTTTATTCAGCTCATAGTGGTGAGGAGGAATAAATGTTTCCCCAAAATATCTGCTTTATATACATTATTTACACAATGGGCCCCACGT
Source organism: Podarcis siculus (assembly GCA_034642415.1). Lineage (NCBI taxonomy): Eukaryota > Metazoa > Chordata > Lepidosauria > Squamata > Lacertidae > Podarcis > Podarcis siculus. Next base: position 2,760,871 of record JAXCMG010000044.1, on the reverse strand, counting down.
GATTGGCTAATTCCGGGATTCTCCTGTAGGGCAATCAGGTTGTGGATTCACTTCCACCTGGGTGGCTCCTGTGGACCAATCATACTGCTGCAGTGTTCTAGGACCAATCAGACTGCTGCATTCTGAATCCTATTGTTCTAGGACCAATCAGACTGCTGCATTTTGGATCCTATTGTTCTAGGACCAATCAGGCTGCTGCATTCTGAATCCTATTGTTCTAGGACCAATCAGACTGCTGCATTCTGAATCCTATTGTTCTAGGACCAATCAGACTGCTGCATTCTGAATCCTATTGTTCTAGGACCAATCAGACTGCTGCATTCTGGACCCTATTGTTCTAGGACCAATCAGACTGCTGCATTCTGGACCCTATTGTTCTAGGACCAATCAGGCTGCTGCATTCTGGATCCTATTGTTCTAGGACCAATCAGACTGCTGCATTTTGGATCCTATTCAACTCAGTACATAACACCATTGCTGTGTAGGAGTGCAGATATCCAGAGTTTGGGGGTCAGGTGGGATTGCTATGAGGAATTATGACATATGGAGCAAGCCATTGTGTCCCCGATGAACGCATTGCGTTGACTAGGTTTAATTCATTGACAATAATTTCTGATCAAATCCCACAAGCCTCTCCACCTCAGGCATTTGCTTTCTCTACGCCTGACAGGCACGTATCAGCATTCTAAGTACACAGGCCAGTTGTACATCAGGCATCCTGGGTCATAAAGATAGAAGGTAGCTTCGATGTAGTTTGTTAATCGTTCACAAGGAGATGGTAAATAGGATGGTACCTATCCTTCCTCTCCTGTTTATTGCTGTTTATAACCTCCGGAGTTTCCTAAAAGCATTCCTCCTCGCTTCCTCTTTTATTTACTCTGAATTACATATGCATGCTCAAGTAGGAAATTAGCTCTTTGTAGTTTTAACTTTAACTTTGTCCCACGTGGGTTTTTTTTGAAATGCTCAGAGGAAATCTGATTGGTTCTTACGAACACCGTGTAAAAAGTTCTTTTGTGAATAAAATGGCCTGGGCTGAGGGGAAGGGAATTACTATTATATGCACCCATAGCTGTCAACTTACAGATTTGAAAATAAGGGACCAGCAGCCCCGAAAATAAGGGATCAGCAGCCAAAATAAGGGATTTTAGTCAACCAGCAGCCAAACGAAGCCTCAAGCGGTGGTTCCCACAGTGCAGCAACCCGGCAAAGGGGATGCAGCAAGGAAAACCACCGTCTCCTCTCCGCTGGGAAGCGCTGAGCAAAGGCGAGTCCCCAGGCAACGCGGCCGATTTGACCGGCACAAGGCATGCAAGCTTGTTCTTAGACTCCTTATTGGGTGAGCAACGCAGCCAAGCAACGCAGTTGGAGCCTCCCTCCTCCCTGGCCGGCAGGGAGGGAGGGAGAGGAGCTGCTTCCTTTGAAACCCGGGAAATTTAAGGGACATCATCAGTAAGGGACAGCAGCGGGACATGGCGCTGGTATAAGGGACTGCCCCGCCAAATAAGGGACGCTTGACAGCTATGTATGCACCCCTCCCAGAGTCTTGCTGGTCAAGCCTCTGTGTGTATTTTATCAGAGTCCAATCCTTCCTTGCTTTGGGAACGCTACACTGCTGGTCTTTGGGGGGTAATGACAGGGCTCCACCGGGTGCTGGCTGTCCTGCATGCTGTGCCTTGAGCAGATTAAGAGAAAGCCACTTCCGACATGAGGAGGAGGTGGTGTTGCTGCGGGCTCATGCCCACAACAATCGCACAGGGCGACCAGGGGAATCCTCGGGCCGCGTCAGCCCGGAGCCAGCCAATCAGCTGGCTCCAGGGGCGTGGCCTGGGTCATTTAAGGCCGGCACGGCCCCAGGAACTCCCCTTTACGTCCTCACAGCGGATCCAGTTTCCCACCCACCCACCCTTTAGGTGATCCTTCTGACCTTGCTATGGACTTCAGTCGGTCGTCATTAAGGGGCCTGGTACGAATTTTTTCCACTTGGCAAATTTTCCCTGGCCATTTGGTTTTTCGCCTACCTCGTAGCAAATCGTCACAACGTCTCTTGGTTATGGCGGTTAGGCATTGGTAGGGGTATTGTTATGCAGATCTGTTGGGGGGGAGGAGCGCCATCACCTCCCCTAAATATTTAAGGGTAGTCAAGTAAAGGAGTCTGGGGGGCGTTGCCTCGTCCAAAACCCATGGAGGCTAGGGCCTAAAGCACGCCCCCGTGCGGTGACCCCTGGGGGGGGGGTCCTAGTGATGTGCATCGCAGGGCTCCCCCTGCTGGTGTTAACCCTTTCCGGTTTTCATGCTAATAGGCTGAAGCCGGATAGTCAGATAGGACCAATTCCTAAGCCAATACCGCTCTTACCTGTAACCAATAAAGTTGTGGCCTATTTTTGCCCATTAACCTTAATCAATGGTGTCCTGTGTCTTTATTATTATTCCAATTGGGGGGAGGCAGGAATTGCCACGCAAGTGGCATTATTCACATTCTCATGCTGGTAGTCCTCCCCCTCCCCTCCAACATACCTGTCCCCAAGAGGTGGCAGTGAACTGGAAGACTTCCAGCGAAGTGCTGAGCAAGAAGAGGAACTCCTTATCTTCGTATTCAAAGCGGTTGCCAAAGGCAATGGAGCTGATCACGTTGGACACTGAACGGCTCAGGACGTAGGTGGGGTCAAAAGGCGCACCTGGAAATTTATATATATTAACAGTAACTAACTGTGTTATATCTCTTGGTATTAAGATGCCTAGGTATTTAACAGATTCAGAACATATCCGAAATTGATATTCCTTTAATGAATGTGAAATCAAATTTTTGACCTACTGGCATCAATTCCAATTTGTGGTTTTTTTAAAAAAATAATTAATTTTCCAGTTCATTTTTTTTTTTACAATCAATTATCCAACGACCAACATAAAAACAAGATTCCAAGGAATCTCCTGAACTACCCTCCTCTCCTTTGTGGGTCCTGTAGTTAACCATTTCCTCCTGCATCTTTTATAATAATCCAAATCTCTTTCATCTCCATTATATCCAAAATTCAACATTAAACTGCAAGTGTTACTCCAATCAATTCCGATTTGGACCGGTTAATAGAATATTAAAATATTTGTATGAACATTAATCAAAGATATGCTATAGACTGATAACTTGCACACTGTGTATGATCTTTATCTGGTTTGGGAATAATTGTAATATAAGCTTGAATACATATTGTTGATAAAATACCTTTATCAAGTATCTCATCATACAATTGATGAAATTTTGGTACCAACAGATCTTATATCATTCAATGGCGATTCCATCCAATCATTTTGTTTTGCCACTTGTCATTTTAAGAATAGTTTGTTTAATTTTTGCCTCTGATACAGTATTGGTGTTAATAGCATTTGGTTTTGTATATCATCTAAATGGGGTAGTTTTATTCTATTAAAAAAGACCTTCATATCTTTGTGACTGATGTGACTGATGTCTTTCAGTTTAGTATATAATTCATCATCATCATCATCATCATCATCATCATAATTTATTTCTACCCTGCCCAACTGGCTGGGTTTCCCCAGCCACTCTGGGTGGCTTCCAACAAAAGATTAAAAATACATTAAAACATCAGTCATTAAAAACTTCCCTAAACAGGGCTGCCTTCAGATGTCTTCTGAATGTCAGTTAGTTGTTTATTTCCTTGACATCTGGTGGGAGGGCGTTCCACAGGGCGGGTGCCACCACCGAGAAGGCCCTCTGCCTGGTTCCCTGTAACCTCACTTCTCGCAGGGAGGGAACCGCCAGAAGGACCTCGGAGCTGGACTTCAGTGTCTGGGCTGAATGATGGGGGTGGAGACGCTCCTTCCGGTATACAGGACCGAGATATTAATTGATCATTAATATCTTTTGAGTTTTTATACCTTTCACCTTTGTCAATTTTAATACTTGGGTCACTTGGGTCACATTTTGCTATTGTGTATCTGGCTTATTTCGTCCGAGGGAAGCAGAGACTGGCACTTTTAGTTCCTGCTCCTTGCAGCCTTGGGGATGTCCAATATACAACTGGGACTCAAATGCCGCAGTGACAAGGTTCAGATTATCAGCCTTCAAATGCCCAGATGACTGCCCAGTTTCTAACTATTACCTGTAACTCATTAAGCAGCATTTCTCGAAGGTACCAAAACTGAGCTCACTTTTTGTTTCCCTCAGGGATTCCAGCAGGAAGTGGGCCTCCTCCAGGATCCGCTCTTCGACGGATCTCTTTCCCATCCCAAAATTCCTCAGCGTCATGATGGAGAATCGGCGTAGCTGTTTGGCCCGTTCCCCGTTGCTGAAGGCAACCCCTGAGAAGCAAAGGAGGAGTAAAGGGAAGGAGGAGCAGGAGAAGGTGCACTCAGTGGGAATGTGGCTGAAAACACACAGTGATAGAGATTCCCCCCGCAATGAAATCTTGTTGACTGGTTTTTAAAGTTGCAATTTCAGCACTTGGAAGAACATTCTAAGTGTACGTGTTCCCTCTCATTCTCTCTCTCTCTGTAACTCCTAGTGGTGCAGCAATAAAACTGCTAACACACTTGCAAAGCTAAGGAGTCTCTCTCTCGTGTGTGTGTGTGTGTGTAGACAGTTGAGGTATTTAAGAGTGGGCGGGCGTGTTGGATTTCGGTTATGCCATTGTGCAGTTTTTGGAGTCACAAGACTCTGATTACATTCTAGACTGCTGGAAGTCTCATGGGAGATGGGAGATGTTGATGTTACTGGGTTCCTGTTTCTTTGTGTTGTTGTTCACTGACTCTCACAGAGAGCAGATGCATATTCTTTTCTGTCCTGCGTAGCTAGAAATAAACGTAGCTATGTAGCACATATTTCTCAGCTCCTTCTACTGTTTGGATACTCTGTGTAATGGAGGAGCGTGCCTGAAGCCTCATCAAAGGCTTAGGTCGTTAATCACCGTCGGAGCAGAGGTCGTTGGATTCCGAAGATAGTACGTCGTGGGGGAGAGCCATTTCAGCTGGGTCGGTCGTAAGGAACCTCCGACAGGGAGCACAATAGAGGAAAAGACACAGCCGACAATCAGCTGATGGAAGGCACATGCAAAGCCCAGAGCTTTTTCCAGGCACGATCATCTACACTTGCAAAGCAACTAAATTACATCACTGGTCCTCTACTTGGCTTTGAATATTAAAATGCAAATCCCATCTCTTCTATGACCACTGTCGGAGGAAGAGGAGTGCGGGGAGAGTGCACTGCCCCCAGCAGCGCGATCCTGGTGGGGTGCCATTGCGGCTGCCCCCACTCTCGTGCTGGGTACCATGTCCCTGCAGGCAGCATGCCACACCCCCAGGACGCATGCCACGCCCCTGTGGCGGCGCACCACGCCCCCAGGATGCACGCCATGCCCCCAGGACACGTGCCAGTCCTGCCTCCGCCTGTTCTCCACCCCCCGGTGCCGGAGCATGAAGCTCCGCCACTGTCTATGACTCGTTTTAATTGCCTAGAGAAACCCTTTCTTGGACCACTTTTCTCCACTGAAAAATGGGTATTCAAAAATCTTCTTCATAGGACTGCATGAAGGACCATTGCTAAATGTTAGGAGACATTCTGCACAGAAACATGTGTATACCTTTAAGAAGTTTCTGGGTTAATTGGTTGCAGCTGGCCGTGGCTGCAAAAGGAAAAAGCAGCGTTTTGTAGCCTGCCTGCAGGAATAACACCCACCAGAGTTTCTGTTTGTTGTTTTGTAATAAAGTCTTCGTTTTAGTTTTGGTTTTACACCTATGTCTCCTGGAGTCACAGTCTGTCCTCTGCCACCAGTTGAAAATCCCCCTCCAATAGGTTATGGGCCCAGTTCTGAGTGGGCAGAGACAGAGCGTGAAAAGAACCCAGAGACTGGAAGCAACTCAGCATTTCTCAAGCAGCTGGCTGTGTGAAGGCGTCGGCAGGGAGTGTCTGTTTGAGACCAGGAGCTGAACATTTCTTCAAGCCACGTGTGAGTAAAGTGGAAAGCTGGGTGGAGCCATGGCTGGACTTGGAGCTGGAGCTCAAGGGGGAGCTTCCATATTTTCAAGTAGAGAAACTGGGAGAGTCCAATTATATGTCATGGAGTTTACAGATGCAGGCGTTTTTAAAGAAAGAACAATGTTGGACTGTTATTATTGTTAACCCTCCTGTAAAAGATGAGGATGAAGAAGTAGATGAAGCAGACCAAAGGCTGGAGGACAAAGCCTATGCCAATTTAATTTTGAGTTTAGAGAAGTTTCAGTTATCTCATGTGCGAGACCTTGAAACAGCAAGTGAGATTTGGAAAGCACTGAGAGCGATACATATTAGAGACACTGCTGGCAGCAAAATTACTCTAATGAGAGCTCTGTACCGAGCCAGACTAAGTGAGGGTGAATGTGTTTCAACACACCTTCAAAGAATGTGTGAAAATTGAAAATTGCCAGTAAAGATGCACTCTGGCCAAGGGTTGCCCAAGAAGAGCTACTCACCGTAACCCCTGAAAATCCAGTCAAATGCGGATTGCTCTCCACGGCCGCTGAACTCTTCGGCTTGATTCACCAGGGCCTCCTTCACGGCATCATATCCACACAAGACCACAACACGGCGGGGCCCTAAGTGGATGGTGTAGACAGGACCATATTTCTCATGGATCTGTGAAAAGAGGGGGAGGGCATTGTGTGAAATCAGATGGACAGATGGAGCAAACAGGTTGGCTTTCAGACAAGCAAGATTAAAAACTGGCTATCCTCCCTAGCATCAGCTGACCCAGAGCTATTTTTCTAGAAAAAGAGGTGCATACCTTTCAACATTTCTCTGATGGAAATAGGGACATCCCATTCCATAATGATAATTTTACTATTTATACCCCACACATCTTACTGGGTTGCCCCAGCCACTCTGGGCAGCTTCCAACATATATAAACACATAATACATAATGTTTATCTGCTAGCCAGTGGTGGGAATATTGCTTTGTTAATTGTTTGAGCATTGCTAATGTTGTTTCTTACCGTTCTAGAGGCTGGTGTGTTGTTGTTTTTCCACAAACTGTATCTTACATGAAATGTTAGCTCATAATGTGATCCCCCCCTTCCCCTGCCATGGCATTACATATGTGCATATATATTTCTTTAATCTAAGTTGCTTGGACACTCATGCCCAAATACCTCTCTTGGGTGGGAAGTCTCCATTTTCACCTACCAGGTAGAGCAGGTTCTGCTGGGTGTGAGATTTCTAATTAATTCTTAAGAAGAGAATAGCTGGATTTCTTTGGGCAGTGCACTATTCATTTCTTGGTTAAGTTTGCCTGCAACTTTCCCTTTAAGGAGCCCAAGGCTGTAACTGAGCGTGGTGTGAACCATGTGAAATAATAAGCCAGGCTGAAAGAACTCCCACAAGGAGGTCCAGCGCTGGGCAGTCTCCTTCTCCCTTCAATGACTCCCTTGGTCCGGTCCATATGTGCCGACTTCAGAGATGATGAAAAGGAAGGAAGGTGTGCCACAGCCTGATGAAACTGCTGGTGTTGCAGTGAAGCATTTTCCTGGACATACATGTAGCTGCTGCAATAAATCTCTAAAGCCATTCATGGGGGAGAAATTAGGGTTCGGTCTGTGTGATAATGCAAACAGTCCTCATTCCCACTTTCTGAAACAGAGCTGCCCCTTCAAAATTGAAACTTCTTTGAGTCAGATGATGCAGTCCTCCATCTCCCCCCCCCCCCAAGAAAATGTGAGCATAAGTGCATATAGTAGGGGAACGTGTGCATGAAAATGTTTATAGGATTGAAAATAACATTGGAAAATCCTCACTACCTGGAAGAATTGCTAAGGGAAAATGTTTATTCAAAAGAAATGCATACTACAATGCTGACTAATTTTCTTGAGGACTTTCCTTAAAAAGAACCACCAACTGATGTGGAAATGAGACATGAGAAAACCTAAGACTATGGTCAAGAAACAGTGGGATTGTCTAAATGAATATTTACAAAACCAGGGCTCAGTTACCCAAATTTGGTTGTATTTAGACTAATCTTGTGAAAAATATAAAGAATGTACAGTGGCACCTCGGGTTACATACACTTCAGGTTACATACGCTTCAGGTTACACACTCCGCTAACCCAGAAATAGTGCTTCAGGTTAAGAACTTTGCTTCAGGATAAGGACAGAAATCGGGCTCCAGCGGCGCGGCGGCAGCAGGAGGCCCCATTAGCTAAAGTGGTGCTTCAGGTTAAGAACAGTTTCAGATTAAGAATGGACCTCCGGAACGAATTAAGTACTTAACCTGAGGTACCACTGTAAAGTGAAAAATTAAGGAAAACCTATAGGAAGGATATGAAGAACAAAGGTTATGGTGACTGAAGTATAAAAGACGTGTGGCGTAAACAGTCTTTTAAAAACATTTTAATTAGGGTTGATATCTTGCAAGATGGAAATATATAGCTGTATGCAAGCATAGGTCCTTCCACTTAGGCAGAAATATAAAGTGAGAGAGAAGCAAAAGCTGGAGAATGTGGTGGAAGGAGAATTATGATGAGATGATGAGTAAGGTGGGAGAGAGAGAGAGAGAAGGATGAGTGGGTAGATAGATGGGAGTGACCTTCATTAATCAACAGTATTTAAGAATGATTTTATAATAACAATTTAGAGAATGGCAAACTGTGCTCTGATACATGATAGAAAGTTACCTTCATGAATGAACGGTACATATCACTTGTGTTGACTTGGAGCAGGTTCCCGATGAAGGGGAGGGGAGTTGGTCCAGGCGGCATCTTGCTTTTGCGGTGCATCTGCCGCCATGTCGAGAGGACCGTCAGACAAAAGAGGCAGATGACCAGGAAAAGGGTTGCTGCTCCGAGGGGATCCATGGGGAGGTTGTGGGTGGCCTGTGGAGCTCTGCAGGCAATGTGTTGCTGACCAGCTGGGAAGAGAAAATACCCGCGCAGTCCGAGTTGAGCCTGTTACATACCCTCGGAAGAACCTCCTCCTTGAAATTGTGCAACCTGATTACTCTCTGCTCAGGGTCTTCTTTCAAGTCAAGAGAAGACCTTCCAGAGCAAAGTTCAGATGGGCGGATAGTGGAGATAGGGAGTTGCCTGCCCAAGTCTGCACCCCCAAGGGAGCTTCAAGGAGTCCCAGAGTCAAACACAATTCTCTCACCACGTTTCTCAGAAGTCTGTATCTTTTGACCTGATCTCTGCTGGTGTAAGACTAAGAGGAGTGTAGCAGAGGAAAAGGGTTGCTGCTCCGAGGGGATCCATGGGGAGGTTGCGGGTGACCTGCGGAGCTCCCAGTAGCCGGGAAGAGAAAGTGCCCAGGTAGCTGAAACTGAGGCTCTTATATAAATTTTGCTGAAGGATCACACCCCCTTTTGGAGTTATTCCATCTCTCTCTCCAGCCTCTCTATCCAGTTGGGAGGGGGGTGTAGAGTTTGTGTTCTGGGCATTGGGCAATCAGGACAGATTAGGGATTCTGCTGGCTACCTCGCTGGCTGGCAGCCTACCTGCCTGAGCTGAGACAGCTGGCTTGTGCTGGTCCGGGGGGGGGGTTTACCGTGCGGCGTGGTCTGAGTCCGGTCCTGGGTCGAGGGTCTGGAGGCTGTCTGTCAAGGGCGAAGCGGGGTCCAAGGCAAGGAGCCAGGAGTGGTCAGGAACTCCATAAGAGCAGGTCAGGGTGCTGGCAGAAACAGTTTTCCCGCAACCTGGGACTGGGCTGACTGGCCTTTATCTCCTCTGGGGCCTAGGGCTGTCCCGGCCCACAGGTTACTCGCCTCTCCTGGCCTGGAGGCGAGCACTCCCCCTGTGAGAACTTAGTTCCCTCCGCCTCTCTGCCCTGAGCCTCTGCAGCTCAGGAGAGGCTGGAGGGTTACTGGACCCAGAGGCAACCTCACCTTCCCCTGACAGGGTTGGGAGAGGAGCACCTGGAGGCAACGGGTCCTCCATCACCTCCGGAGCCAGAGCAGACTCAGCTGGTGCCTGCACCTGAGGATCCGGCCCAGGTGCGGGCCCTTCAGATTCAAGCCCCTGCCCTGGCTCAGCTGGCCCTGGAGGCGGGGACTCCTGTGCAGGCTGGGATTCTTCAGGTTCAGCCTCTAGGCCATCACATGGCTTTGGAGGTGGTGTGGAGGACTCCCAGACTGCATGTGTTGGAAGACTTCAACACCCATGCCAAGGCGACTGACTCTGGGGTAGCTCAGGGCTTCAGGGCTGCCATGGCGACCATGAGAATGTACCAACCTGTCAGCAGCCCAATGCATGTGGCAGTCCACATTCTGGAACTAGTTTTCTCAACTGGGCATGAAGAGTGTGATCTGAAAGTGAGGGCTCTAGACTTCATTCCCTTGTCATGGTCAGTTCATTTCCCATTGAGATTTAGGCTTTCAGGACCCTTCATCTTCTGCGGAGGGAAGGGACCTCTGAGGATGGTTCTGGGGGACTTTCTGACTGATCTGTCTGGTAGTGAAACAAGAGGAAAGATTAGTCTTGGGGCTTTCTCAATTTGAGGTGTAGCATAAAAATGACCTCTCACAGGATACCTATTGGTTGCAAGAAAAACTTGCAATATGCTAAACATGTAACAAGAGGTTTAGCTTATTTAAGACAAAAGTATTTTGAGAAGGGAGCAATGTGAAATAAGTACTACCTTGGCAGATATTTTAAAGATGCAACACTGATGGCTTTCTCAAAACAATGCAAAAAACAAAAACCTGGGATGAAAGATAAGTTATTTGCTTTCTATAGTCAATTTTATAATTCATAAAAAATCCATCTTGAGAAGATATCTTAGATTTCTTGGAGAATTTGAATCTTAAAGAAATATTCTCAAACAGAAATGAATCCAGTGACAGCAGAATTAATGGATTATATCCAGAAAGCTAAGAAGAAGTAGTTTCCAGGAATGGAGGGCTTTGGAATTTAATTAAGCATTCCAGGAAGAACTAGTCCCATTTTTGAAGGAGCTGTTTGATTATCTTCCACAAAAAGAAATTCCAGCAAGTTGGAAAGAGTCAAAAATTGTCTTAGTACCAAAAGAGAGGAAAAATCCAGCAAATACAGATTCATACAGATTCATTCCTCCTTCAGAGAGGAACGGTGCACATGTTATGAATTGTGGGATGGTGATAAAACCAACCAGCATGGGAGAGATTGGAGACAGGATTGGAGATTTGAAGTGGAAGTTCTGCAAAAGAGTTTGGATTTGGATTTGATATCCCGCTTTATCACTACCCGAAGGAGTCTCAAAGCGGCTAACATTCTCCTTTCCCTTCCTCCCCCACAACAAACACTCTGTGAGGTGAGTGAGGCTGAGAGACTTCAGAGAAGTGTGACTGGCCCGAGGTCACCCAGCAGCTGCATGTGGAGGAGCGGAGATGCGAACCCGGTTCACCAGATTATGAGTCTACTGCTCTTAACCACTACACCACACTGGCTCCCAGGATGTTGGTGATGCAGGATGTTGGTGATGAAGAGGAAGAGTTGCATCCAGGCCAGCCACTCCCACAAACAATAGTGTTTCCCTAGGAAACAGGAGGACTTGGGTGACGCTGTGGATTAAACCACAGAGCCTAAGACTTTAGGAAACAGGAGGAATGCCAAGATGGGCTTTCAGGGTACTGTTGTAGCCTACTTGGGTGTGCTTGGGCCAAGACCCCTGGATACAACAAGACCGTTGGTATTTTGTTGTGCATGGCTAGCAAAGAGATTTCTCTGCAGAAGGCAAAAGAGATGACGTTTGGACAGAAAGGGTAATTTGGGGGTACATCTGCAGCAGCAACACTTTCTGGCTAATTCTTGACTTCTTCCTGTTTCCAGCAGAAACCACTCCCGCAACCTGGGACTGGGCTGACTGGCCTTTATCTCCTCTGAGGCCTAGGGCGGTCCCGGCCCACAGGTGACTCACCTCTCCTGGCCTTAAGGCAAGCACTCCTCCTGAGAGAACTTAGTTCCCTCCGCCTCTCTGCCCTGAGCCTCTGCAGCTCAGGAGAGGCTGGAGGGTTACCGGACCCAGAGGCAACCTCACCTTCCCCTGACAGGGCTGGGAGAGGAGCACCTGCAGGCAATGGGTCCTCCATCACCTCTGGAGCCAGAGCGGATTCAGCTGGTGTCTGCTCCTGAGGATCCGGCACAGGTGAGGGCCCTTCAGGTTCAAGCCCCAGCCGGCCCTGGAGGCGGGGACTCCTGTGCAGGCCGGGAATCCTCAGGTTCAGCCTCTGAATATGATTCCCAGGCCATCACAAAATCACTCAGACATCTGCTTTCTAGGCACAACACAAGTCTGCTTACCTTTAATGGTCTGGTGGTGTTGCGGCCCCGGTCATGTCCGCGATCCAGCACTGGCCTGGGGTCAGATTGCAGCCTGCTTGCAAATCAGCCAATGGCAGGCAGGTTTATGCTCAGCCAACAGGCATCACTTGGCTCCACTCCCAGGGGGATAAACAGAGGTCTGCCAAGGCTTCCCCCCCAGTTCTTCAATGGATCTCCTATTCTGCCTCCATTATTCATGTGTTTTTTGCTTTCATGTTAGACCTTGCTATGGACTTTATTGGCTGCCATATTCAGAACCAGGCCAGAATTTTTCCACCTGGCAAATTGGCTCCAGTTTTGTGGTTTTTGCCTTCGTCGTAGCAATAGTCACAACTTTGTAAGGTTAGGCATTGGGTAAGCCTTGGTCTTGGCTGGAGGGGAGGTTGTAGCCCCTGCCTGCTCCTCCTTGGTTATGGGTATCCTGTTAAAGGGATCTGCAAGGAGTTGCTTCTGTCTGGATGCCCAGACAGGGACTAGGGTCATAGTACTCCTTCACAGGGAACCCCCATGGGGTACCCCTATTTGATGTAGGTCATATCACCTCCCCCCCAGATGTGATTTACCCTTAGATGCACTCCCAGCAAATGGTCTGGAGTGGAAAATGGCTACACCCAAATGTCTATGCCAAACCTGTAATCAATAAATTTGTGGCCGATTTGAAGCCAATTTATGTTGTTGTCTTGTCTGGTTATTTATCACTTAGGCAGTGATGTAGCCACAGGGCCTTGCCACACAAGTGGAAGTGTGGGAGAGTCCCATGTTGAGCTATTATTTGCTGTAAACACACACACACACACACACACACACACACACACACACACAGACTCACCAAAATAGAATGGCATAAAAGCCTCATTCTTCTTGAACTGCCCGTTCTCATCCAGGAAGTGTTAAGGGTCGAGTCCTTCTGGTCTTGCAAAATGTTTGGGGTCTCTCAGCACGGATCTCAGTGCAAGGAAGACTTCAATTCCCAGAACAAGAGAGGCAGAGGAATGAGAAGAGAAAGGGACAAATGGAAGATTCCTCTGGGTGGGAAGAAATCAGTATGAGATTTAGAGTAGCAAATTACCTTCCACTAATCCTGGTTGTCTTTGTCCATGGAGTTTTCTTGGCAGGGATACTGGAGTGGCTTGCCGGTTCCTGCTCCAGGAACCTAGACAGCATCTTAAAAAGCAGAGACATCACCTTGCCAACAAAGGTCCGTATAGTTAAAGCTATGGTTTTCCCAGTAGTGACGTATGGAAGTGAGAGCTGGACCATAAAGAAGGCTGATCGCCGAAGAATTGATGCTTTTGAATTATGGTGCTGGAGGAGACTCTTGAGAGTCCCATGGACTGCAAGAAGATCAAGCCTCTCCATTCTGAAGGAAATCAGCCCTGAGTGCTCACTGGAAGAACAGATCCTGTAGCTTAGGCTCCAAGACTTTGGCCACCTCAGGAGAAGAGAAGACTCCCTGGAAAAGACCCTGATGCTGGGAAAGATTGAGGGCACAAGGAGAAGGGGATGACAGAGGACGAGATGGTGGGACAGTGTTCTCGAAGCTATGAGCATGAGTTTGACCAAACGACTAAACCACAACAACAACAACAAACCCAAGTAGAAGAGGGGTGGAAAACATGATGCTACAAATAAGTCAGAAATTAAATAATTATAACAAAAGGGAAAAAATATTATGTAAAAAAATTGCATAGAATTTTTTTTGTTTGCTCTCTGGCTCCATCTGGTGTTGCATGTTTATAACACATTCAAAGTGTTGGGGTTGTGTGTGTGTTTTTTGGGGACTAATGTAGCCACGTCCCAGATGTCCTCAAAGCATCTGACGTGAAGACAAGATTGGACCAGCCAAACTGTCTAGAACACTGCTTAAAATGGCAGGTGGCATTTCAGTCATGGTGCAGCCCAACTCCCTATTCATCCCTTCCTTCCTGAGTCAGTCTTGGTGGAGCAGCACCAGGATTTACCGTATTTTCCGTGTATAACACGCTCCCATGTATAAGACGCCCCCTGTTTGGGGGACTCCAAATTAAGAAAATGGGGGGCATCTTATACCTGTGTATAAGATGACCCCAAATTTTTAACATAATTTTAAAAGAAAATAACCTAGTCTTTTTTTCCCCTTGAAGTTTTATTCGAGTTTGGGATTTTTACATATATTATATTATGTCCTTCCAAATTTTAAATTTCCCGTACAATTTTTTCCCTTCCCTCCCCCCCCCATATCCATTGGAAGAAAACCTAGTCTTATACACGTGGAAATATGATATTTGCTTTTTTAAAACAAAAGCAAAAGCAACCTCCCTGTGCACTTTGTTCGTAGATACTTGCCTTGAGGGAAACAAAGCGTTGACAACCTTGCTGGAAAAGCCCCTTTGAGTCAGCCAGAGCTTTTTATCTCCAGCCCTGTCTAGTCCCATAGGAATAGCCTGCACTGATCAGCCTTGGGCATCCAAAAATGAAGACTGTAGGTCTCAACAAATCCCCCATCTTGGTAACCACCTGGCAGAGATAGGCACTCCAAGCGAACAGGCTGCAAGCTGCCACCAGGATCAGTCCCTGCAGTTCGCTCCCTCCATTAACTGGGGAGGGACGAAGCACCGCTATAAGTGGGTCAGGAATGGACACCTGAATCCTCAGCTCCACTGGAAATGGATATCGGAATGGAAGCAGAAGCTGCCGAGGAGACCAGGAGTGAGAACCCAGTGCCGGATTTACGTATAAGCTAAACAAGCTATAGCTTAGGGCCCCACTCTCTTGGGGCGCCCCAAAAATTTAAAGGGAAAAAAACCTGGATGCACATTTCCAAAATATAAGATAAAAAACAAATGAAATAAAACCTACATACAGCAACAGTGTTTTGTGTTGTGTAGGCTCCTGTGATGTAAGTCATGGGCCCCGCCTGCTAGCCTGCTCCCTCAAATATCACTGGTTTGCTCCTTTCTATATATAGGGTGCCTACATTCTGCATGTGTGATGGCTTGAGAATACTCTTCGCAAGAAATGCTTCGGCTCACTCAGAGATACATAGATACAGCCTTTATTTTACATATGTACAAGCAGCACACATAATTACACGTCCGAATCCTGTGAGTCAGATTCCTGGAGTGATTTACGTCTGCCCCTTTTCCAGCAGAAGAGGCGCGGCATTCTCAACTGATGTCTCTGCCCTCTCCGCTTTAACCCTCTCCGTTCCTGAGCAGATGGAACTGGCACCGCATCGCTGTCAATGCCAGAACTTCCTGTTCTGAGTTGAGGCTCTGCTCCAGCATCTGAGAGCCTTTCCTCCTCCTGGCTTTCCCCCCTTCCTGCACTGGCTCTTCCTGCCCCCCTTCCTCTGCTTCTCTGTCCTCCTCCCCTTCGTACTCCGTCAATACCATGACAGCATGGGACGCGGGTAGCGCTGTGGGTTAAACCACAGAGCCTAGGACTTGCCAATCAGAAGGTTGGCGGTTCAATCCCCACGACGGGGTGAGCTCCCGTTGCTCGGTCCCTGCTCCTGCCAACCTAGCAGTTCGAAAGCACGTCAAAGTGCAAGTAGATAAATAGGTACCACTCTGGTGGGAAAGTAAACACCGTTTCCGTGCGCTGCTCTGGTTCGCCAGAAGCGGCTTAGTCCTGCTGGCCACATGACCCGGAAGCTGTACGCCGGCTCCCTCGGCCAGTAAAGCGAGATGAGCGCCGCCACCCCAGAGTCGGTCACGACTGGACCTAATGGTCAGGGGTCCCTTTACCTTTACCTTTACATTCTGCATGGACTGGTTGCATGGCAACATGTGCAAATGTCTTGAGATACCTATTAGGCCCATAAATTACCATATAGCATGTATTCAACTAAAAAAACCAGCGGCAATTTGTTATTGACAAAGGACAGCTGGACATATAAAGGGCCCCATTACCTTCAGTAGCTTAGGGTCTCATCTAACCTAAATCTGGCTCTGTGAGAACCATAACCGCCAGATCGGGTTGGCAGCTGACACCATCAGGTCCTATAGCCATTCTCACCTGAGGTGCCAGACCATCCCCTGTGATCGGAGGAGAAAGAGGAAGAGGAAGAATGGACACTGGTGCATTTAGCCAAAGCTAATCCTGAACGTTTTAACATCAGCCAAAGATTACTCGGTTGCATCAAGTCAAAAGACAAACTGTTTGTCCTCGTATTCAAACCGCTGGCCAAAAACCACAGAGCAGATAACATTGGAGGCGGCGTGGCTGAGGTAGAAGGTCGGATCAAACGGATGCCCTGGGGAGGTGGAAAATGGGCACAACATCACCCAAGATGCCAGGATGCATCCTGTGGTCAAAGGAGAAAGAATATGCCTAATGGACACGGGTGCATTTAGCTAAAAAGGCTCCTGAATGTTTTAACAGCATCCAGAAATATGCAAACGAGCTTCTCCAGCTAGATGAAGCCATATAAACCTCTGCACATGGGCAGGAACTTGCCATGCCATGGGAGCCAGTGCAGAACTCCCGCCAGCCCCATATTTCTACTGTTTAAAGGAAATACTAGAAAGCTTGGGGGTTTTCTAGAAATTCTCCTCAATTCTATTTTAAAATTTTTGAAACTATTTGGGACTATTTGTCAAAGAAAGGAAAAAAGAAAAAATATTTTACATTGAAAGAATACACAGGCAGAAAACACAGAATGGCACCTGGGTTATTTCATGTGCAAAGCGTGGCCCCGAAAATGAAACTCTACAGAGTGAATTTCAAGAGATCCTTAAGAAAATGACTTGGAAAGCTGTGGTAAAAGAGAGGCAGCTTTGCCTTTTCAATAGCTGAGGGGAAAGTCTAAGGAAACGAGGAAAAGGGACAAGGCCATCTTGCAGTTTCACCCAGAAATGCAATTCCAAGCCAGCCTCTAAGGGGGACCTTCCAAATTCCTCAGGGACTCGTGAGGCGTGTTTAGTAATAAATTTATTTCAGAACAAGGCATGTGTAGTGATTAATTTATTTCAGACGGTAGCTGTTTAGAAGGGCCATCGAGAAGGGTTTACTCCAGGGGGGAGAAAGAGGGCAGGAGAACCTTTTGAATCGCCGTGAAAGGAAGGAAGGAAGGAAGGAAGGGGCATGTACCTAAAGGCAGCCATTTTGAACCTGGCGTTCATCTAGCCTCTTCATGGCGGGAGAGAGGGAAAAGGCGGGAAAACGCCTCCGCTAGAGGATGGCTCCATTGCCTCTGCTCAGTTTGCTCACATCCCTTGTCTGGTCTGAGGAGAGAGAGAAAAAAGGGTCTTATTTCTCCACAGAAACAACCCATTTGGTTCCTCACCAGATGTCTCACCCCTTAAGTCTCTGAGGGAAGAGGGAATAGAGGCAGACAAGCCGGAGGTTTCTGAGGGAAGGTGCTCAGAAAACCACAATCTGACACCCAAAATGCAGAGGTTACACTACACACACCCACAAAAAGCAGAGCCAGTTTAAAGTTATTGTGAAAAATCACAGGTGGCAGTGATTGCATCGCACAAATGCAGAGCCCCACACCTTGAGGTAAAACCCTTTGCAGATCTGGAACGCAAAGAGCAGGCATAGGCAAACTCAGCTCTCCAGATTTTTGGGACTACAACTCCCATGATCCCTAGCTAACAGGACCCGTGGTCAGGGATGAGGGGAATTGTAGTCCCAAAACATCTGGAGGGCCGAGTTTGCCTATGCCTGGCAAAGAGGGAGGAGATCCTTTGCCACCCATGACAGGCTCTGGTTTTATGTGCCACAACCCTCCTCAGGCATCAGCACAACCACAAGCCTTGTCCTGTGTCTAGCTGGTCTTGTGAATGTCCTGTCAGGCCTGGGCAGACTCCCCCCCCCCTCTTTTACACACATATACATAGCAAAATGGAGACTGGCCATCTAGGGCAGCCATTCACCTCAGAAAGGACAGGCAACTTGTTCTTTTCTCTCTCTGTGCATGGAGAAAGGTGCAAAAATGGTGGCTGCACCTTGCCTGTTACCCTCCTTCTGCCTTGCCCAGCCCCATGGGTGCCTTTTGCGGTTTCCCTATATCCCCCCCCCCCGAACTTTAAAACAAGTTTCCCTTCATTGGGTGTGTCTGTGTGTGACAGAGGTGGGTACAAAAATGGCGGCCGCACCTCATCCAATAGCAGCCTTCTCATGCCTGACTTGGCCTTGGGTTTGGGGGGGATTCCTGCCCTTTTGGCTGCCTCCGACGTGCGCTCACTTATTTTATTTCGGAGAGGGAGCGAGGTGTCATTATTAGCATGGGTTAGGGTTAGAATGGCAGCCTGTGTGTGCATTCGTAGCTCAATTTCTCTGCTGTTGATTTCTCATAATCTTCATTATTATTGTTGTTGTTGATTAGTTGTTTAGTCGTGTCCACCTCTTTGTGACCCCCTGGACCAGAGCACACCAGGCACTCCTGTCCTCCACTGCCTCCCGCAGTTTGGTCAGACTCATGCTGGTAGCTTTGAGAACACTGTCCCACCATCTCGTCCTCTGTCGTCCCCTTCTCCTTGTGCCCTCCATCTTTCCCAACATCAGGGTCTTTTCCAGGGAGTCTTCTCTTCTCATGAGGTGGCCAAAGTATTGGAGCCTCAGCTTCAGGATCTGTCCTTCCAGGGGGCACTCAGAGCTGATTTCCTTCAGAATGGAGAGGTTTGATCTTCTTGCAGTCCATGGGACTCTCAAGAGTCTCCTCCAGCACCAGAATTCAAAAGCATCCATTCTTCGGCGATCAGCCTTCTTTATGGTCCAGCTCTCACTTCCATACATCACTACTGGGAAAACCATAGCTTTAACTATACAGACCTTTGTTGGCAAGGTGATGTCTCTGCTTTTTAGGATGCTATCTAGGTTTGTCTCATTATTATTAGCAGCCTGAAAATGTATGTGTGTGTTGCACAGTCCCCTGTTGATTTTGGATGTGTTGTTGCTTCCAGTATCGTCAGTTCTGAGTTTAGGACTGCAGCCTGTGTCTGTGCATAGCTGTCAACTCTTCCCTTTTTAAAGGGAAATTTCCTTATTCCGAATAGGATTCCTCGCAAGAAAAGGGAAGAGTTGACAGCTATGTGTCCGTGTGTGTTGCTGAATGCTTTTGTCATCTCAGCATTATCATCCTAGCAGAGCATTATCTTCATTCCACATTGTGGGAAGAAGATGTGGCACAATAAATGGGTGCCCTGCTGTTGAATGCGTCTTGTTTTCTTTGCAAAACGGGAATACAGGGAGGGAACCAGAACAGGAGGGCATGCAGGGAAGTAACAGGGGCAGCAGGGACCAGCTTTCAGAACGAAGCTAAGACACTTTTCAGTTCAGTTAGGTGGTAAATATTTGTAGAAGTGCAATTCTTAAATGTTCCTAATATATTTGCAAGGGAAAAATATGTGGCAGGGGAAGGGAGAACAGCTTGGCCATGTCCCCTTGACCCCCTTGGCCGTGCCCCTGAGACCATGTTCCCATGATCTCCTAGCTGCCCTATCAGGTCTGAGGGATACCAGACACCACGGGTTGACTCTGAATAAATGCCGTGGGGTGCCTGTAAAGGTAAAGGGACCCCTGACTGTTAGGTCCAATCGTGGCCAACTCTGGCGTTGTGGCGCTCATCTCGCTTTATTGGCCGAGGGAGCCGGCGTACAGCATCCAGGTCGTGTGGCCAGCATGACTAAGCCACTTCTGGCGAACCAGAGCAGCGCACGGAAACGCCGTTTACCTTCCCACTGGAGTGGTCCCTATTTATCTACTTGCACTTTGACGTGCTTTCGAACTGCTAGGTTGGCAGGAGCAGGGACCGAGCAACGGGAGCTCACCCAGTCATGGGGATTCGAATCGCCAAGCTTCTCATCAGCAAGTCCTAGGCTCTGTGGTTTAACCCACAGCGCCACCCGCATCCCACCGGGTGCCTATAGGGGGAAAATATTCTCCAAATGACCCGCCTCTTCCCCATTGCACATCTAATATAGAGAAACCCTTGCCGCTGTGAGAGATTGCTCACACTGAGCCAGCCAGGAACCATTTCCAACAGCCTGATGAGTCCCAGGGAGTCACACGTTGTGTCTCATGTGGGGTTTCAGCCATGGTGGTTGGCAGCAGGTGGTGCAACAGCTAACACTGGAGTACAAATCTCCAGGTGATGTGCTCTTAGGGCTCTAAGAAGGCAGCTATTTCCACCCTATCCTGTGCTTATCACAAACTCAGCCCCCTTCATGTTCTGCAACGTTGCGTTCTTCCACTGAAACCTGTGCTGTCCATTTTACTATCCGCTATAGCCAAAACTAAGGGACGCGGGTGGCGCTGTGGGTTAAACCACTGAGCCTTGGCTTGCCGATCAGAAGGTCGGAGGTTCGAATCCCCGCAATGGGGTGAGCTCCCGTTGCTCGGTCCCTGCTCCTGCCAACCTAGCAGTTCGAAAGCACGTCAGAGTGCAAGTAGATAAATAGGTACCGCTCCAGCGGAAAGGTAAACGGCGTTTCCGTGCGCTGCTCTGGTTCGCCAGAAGCAGCTTAGTCCTGCTGGCCACATGACCCGGAAGCTGTACGCCGGCTCTCTCAGCCAATAAAGCGAGATGAGCGCCACAACCCCAGAGTCGGTCACGACTGGACCTAATGGTCAGGGGTCCCTTTACCTTTACCTTATGGCCAAAATGAAATAATTTCAGTGCATTTCAATGGAAGGGGGATGTCAAAAACAATGTAAAAAGTAAAATAAATAAATACATACATGAAATGGTTACGGACTTTAAAAAGCAATGATAGTGTATACCGCTTGCTTCCATTTCTGGTAGAATTCTCTAACATTCCCGTTTTCCTTTAAGCTCTCCAAACAAACTCTACTTGGCCAGCACAAGATGCCTCTGGGGCAAAGTTAATTGCTTTCCAATTAAATGATAATTGATTTGGACTGATTCTGTAAACGAGTCAAAGGGCATAGGAGCGTAATAACATTGGCACTACGCTATTGTGTCTTTTAGGTCCCCCTCCCCCCAAAAGGACTGGGACACTCTTGTGCCAACACCCACATACCCTATTTGTGCTCCAGTCTGAAGGAAACCTTTATAAATTAAATCCATATTCTCTTGTTGATAAAATACATTTTATTCTATGTTTAACCATCAGCAATATAGCATAAAAACAATAATGGGAAGCATTATCTTGCTTGATGCAGTACTTTTCATTCTATCTTTCTAGAACCTCTATTACAACACAGTACATATCTATTAATCATGGGAAAATTTAAAATTCAGAGGAAAATCAATCTGATATTTTTTCCAAGTAGATTCAGTCTCAGAGAATTTGCTTGAGAACTTCCTTTTCCCTCAGCCACTCACTTGTCCACTCTCTAGCTTGTTTCAGTTCCAATGCTTTTTGCCTAAATATGCCTTAAACACCCTTTGAACCCAGTAATTAATAAAGCAAACTGACCCCACTTCTGCAAGAAGTCTTGGGTAGATCATGAATTCTAATCTGTACAAATGCTTCAGATATCAGTATCAACTGGGGTATTTATTCTTTCATTCTGGATCCCCCTGGCATTAGAGAGTGGCTGTGTTGAACCATGAGATGGAAATGACCTCTCCTGGTTAATGACTGATTGACGGTTGCTCGTGCAAGAGAGAAAGCTTTGCAGAGGCATTTGACATGCAAGTGAACATTCTGTTCAAGGCTGTTTGTGTATTTGCTAACAGGCCTTGCCAAAGGCAACCTCAGAACCACCCCAGTCCCCAGCAGGGATGGATGATAGAGAAACACCTTGAAACAGAAGGAGAGGTGAAAGGTGACCTCTCACATCTATCTGGGTGTGTTTCCAATGAAAACGAGAGAGTCTGTGAAGATTTCAAAAGCTAGGTAAAGGTAAAGGTAAAGGGACCCCTGACCATTAGGTCCAGTCGTGGCCAACTCTGGGGTTGTGGCGCTCATCTCGCTTTACTGGCCGAGGGAGCCGGCGTACAGCTTCCGGGTCATGTGGCCAGCATGACTAAGCCGCTTCTGGCAAACCAGAGCAGCGCATGGAAACGCCGTTTACCTTCCCACCAGAGCGGTACCTATTTATCTACTTGCACTTTGATGTGCTTTTGAACTGCTAGGTTGGCAGCAGCAGGGACTGAGCAATGGGAGCTCACCCCGTTGCGGGGATTTGAACCACGACCTTCTGATCGGCAAGCCCTAGGCCCTGTGGTTTAACCCACAGCGCCACCCGCGTCCCTTTTTTCAAAAGCTAGGTGGCTGCTGTTGTTGCCATCCACCTTAAACAAGCTGTGACCCAATAGTAGGGACCTGGCCCACCAGTTGAAGACCAATGCCATAGAGCAGTCTTGCTCAACCTGGTGCCTTCAAGCTGTTTTGGACTATAACTCATTGTAGTCTGAAGCAGCTGGAGGGCACCAGGTTGCAGAAGGCTGCTATGTTGGGGTGCCATGTAGCTCTCTGATTGCTTGTGACTATTTGTGGTCCTAGACCTGTCTACCTCCCTCCACTGAGTACCATCTGGAGATGTTCAGTAGGCTGACTCTGGCCACAAGGTGGCCATTAAAGACATAGAATCTAGGAGATTTGGACAGAAACAGCATTGGGACAATATTAGCATAACCTTGGAGAATGTCACTGTGCAGTTCTGGTTGCTTCACCTCAAAAACGATATTGCAGAATCGGAAAAAGTTTAGAAAAAGACAACCAGAACGATCAAGGAGCAACTTCCCTATGAAGAAAGGCTTGGGACTTTTTAGTTTAGAGAAGAGGCATCATGGTAGAAGTTTCTAAAATTATGCATGACATGGACATCCATTGAAGCTGAATGTTGGAAGATTCAGGACAGAGAAAAGTCAGTCCTTCCTCATGTATTTCAGAGTTAAACTATGGAACTCTCTCCCACAGGAGGAAGTGATGTCCCCCAATTTACATGGCTTTAAAAGAGGATTGGACACATTAATGGAAGAGGAGAGGGCTATCAGTGACTACTAGCCATGATGTCTATGCTGTATCTCCATCGTCAGAGCATAGCTGTCAACTGTCCCTTATTTGGCAGGAAAGTCCCTTATCCCAGTGCCATGTCCCATTGCTGTCCCTTATTGATGATGTTCCTTAAATTTCCTGGGTTTCAAAGGAAGCAGCTCCTCTCCCTCCCTCCCTGCCGGCCAGGGAGGAGGGAGGCTCCAACTGTGTTGCTTGGCTGCGTTGCTCACCCAATAAGGAGTCTGAGAACGACTGGGGGGTGGAGCTTGCCAATCAAATCGGTCGCGTTGCCTGGGGACTCGCCTTTGCTCAGCGCTTTTCCCAGCGGAGAGGTGGTGGTGGTTTTCCTTGCTGCATCCCCTTTGCCGGGTTGCTGCGCTGTGGGAACCACCACTTGAGGCTCCATTTGGCTGCTGGTTGACTAAAATCCCTTATTTTGGCTGCTGATCCCTTATTTTCAAGGCTGCTGGTCCCTTATTTTCAAATCTGTAAGTTGACAGCTATGCGTCAGAGGCACTAATGCTTCTAAAGATGAGTTGCTGGAAATCTCAGGAGGGGAAAATACTGCTCCCCTCATGTCAAACTTGCAGGCTTCCCACAACCATCTGGCTGGCCACAGTTAGAACAGGATGCTAGGCTAGATAGGCCGGTGACCTGACCCAGCAGCTCCTGATTGGTTCTTATGTTTTCAATTTGATTTGATTTGATTCGATAATCTTTATTGTCATTGTCCCATACAGAACAACGAAACTGAAAAATCTACATAAGACATTCAAAACACAACAAGCCTGCTATCCCAGCTATCCCAACCTGGTTAGCCCCCTAAAAACTCTGATACCTGATTTTTTGTCAGAAGTGCCCCACTGGGTCAAACTAAGCATCTAATCCAATCTTCTGTTCCCAGAAGCTCACAACAGAGCAGGGCAGGAGAGAGGAAAGTCACATAGCCCAGACAGTTCACAGGCTTAAAAACATGACTAAATAATGGGGTGTGTTTCTGCATAGTTCTGGAGCAGCTTAGGGCGAAATGAAAATGTACAAGACCCATGATGAACAGGTGAACAATATGCACCTTCTCCCCTCCCTCCCCACCCACCCCAGGCAATGGCTTGCCAAATCTGGGATCAGCGAGGCACCAAGCACAGCTCATATGTTGGGGGGATGTTCCCAAAGCCACTCAGTTTGGGGGAGAGGTCAATGTCCTTTGCAGGCACAAGGGACTTCAGAGAGAAGCTTTGCAAGATGGTGGTGAAATAGAGGAAGAGCTCCATGCGGGCCATGGCTTCCCCCAGGCAGACGCGCTTCCCTGTGGAGAGAGAGAGAGAAAGGAACCGGAACAAGTTATAATTTGCTTGGCCAAGGGGGGCTCCACTCTGGCTGCAGATGCTACAGAGGTCTTGGAACGCCACCTTCCCTTCAGCCTTTATAGTTCTCTCTCACATTATTCTCTGTCAGTACTACTATATAAAATAAAATAAAATAAAATAAAATAAAATAAAATAAAATAAAATAAAATAAAATAAAATAAAATAAAATAAAATAAAATAAAATAATTTATTTATACCCCGCCCAACTGGCTTGGTTTCCCCAGCCACTCTGGGCGGCTTCCAACAAAATATTAAAATACTGTAATACATCAAACATTAAAAGCTTCCCTAAACAGGGCTGCCTTCAGATGTCTTCTAAAAGTCTGGTAGTTGTTTTTCTCTTTGACATCTGGTGGGAGGGTGTTCCACAGGGCAGGTGCCACCACCGAGAAGGCCCTCTGCCTGGTTGCCTGTAACTTGGCTTCTCGCAGCGAGAGAACCGCCAGAAGGCCCTCAGAGCTGGACCTCAGTGTCTAGTATAGTGTCAGTACTATGAGCACCATTGCTATCACTGCCACTGCTATTATTCTTAATCATCATCATCGTTTGTTTCCCACGTTTCTTCCAAGGTTTTCAGGGTGGCACACACAGGAATCATCCCATTGTATCTTCACAACAGCTCTGCAGGCTCGATTAAGCTATAAGGGAGCTGACTAGCCAAAGGCCACTTTCAGTAAGCAGTAAAAAGCAAACAAGGACAAAGACCTACCCGAAGAAAATGGCACAAAAGCATCGTTCTTCTTAAAGCGCCCTTTCTCATCCAGGAAGTGCCCAGGGTTGAACTTCTGGGGGTTGCTGAAATATTTGGGATCACGTAAGACCGAGCCTAATAAGGGGAAGACATCGGTGCCCTGGAAAGACATGAGACAGAGGTGCATATTGAAATGGAACTGACAGGGACAGCGAGGGCCTCATAAACAGATATGGATCACCCCTTCATCCCCTCTTTTCCCATAGGGTTGTTCCTTTTTAACCTAACTCCCCTCTTGCCTCACCTTGGGGAGGTGGTACCCCCGGAACTGAGTGTCTCGCATCACAGTGTGTGGCACTCCCATGGGCACGATGTCTGTCAGTCTTTGGATCTCATGGATGACGGCGTCTGTGTAGGGCATGTTCATCCTGTCCTCGCTGGCAGGGATGCGGTTGAGGCCAATGATGTGGTCAATTTCCTGGTGGACCTTCTCTGTGGAGACATCGAGAAACACCTTCTAGGAGAGCAACCAGGGGAAGTGAAAATGTGGCCTTCTGAACACATCAGTAAGAGAAAGAAGCACATTATGGATGCGAGTGGAACGGCCCTGGGATTAGCTGCCTTCCGGAGCTTAGAATTGGAAGTTGTCTATCATGAAGAGCCATAAAACCTTAAACTGAAAACAAGTGGACTTAGTTGGAATTGCCCAAGAAAGATGTTAAATTATTTTTGTATGCCACAACTGCTGCTCGTATTTTGTTAGCTAAAAAGTGGAAAACCCAAGAATTACCAACAGTAGAAGAATGGCAGATGAAGATGATGGATTTTTTGGAGCTAGCCGACCTAACCGGAAGAGTCCGCAACCAGAAGGAGGAGGAGTATCAGGAAAAATGGAATAAATTTAATGATTATTTAGTTAAATTTGTTAAGTTAAACTAACTGAAAATAGCTTGCAGATACTTAATGGGCTAAGGATTTTATTTATGTTAAGTGATGAATTAATATGTTTAATTCCATAAGGTGAAGATTTAAGGAAGTTAATGCTTAAGTTAAATTTTATAAAAATTGGGATTTGGAAAACCGTTAAAAGGACATGCAATGAAATTCAACCAAAGGGACATGAGGAAGTCACTTAACAAAGTCAATAACTGTAATTTTCAATAAGGCTATGATTTATGTTTGTTTGTCTTGTATGTTTGTTTGTTTGTTTATAATATTGTGAAAACTAATTAAAAAAATTGGAAAAAGAAAAAAGAAAACAGGTGGACTTAGTGCATTCAACCTTGTTTAATGCCTGACAGTTCCTCATCATTGTTCAGTTCCTATGGGCCTGGAAGAAGCTGGTATAAAATGATGCTTGGAAAATCCAGCAGTCGTAACTTACTGCTGTCTCCCTGGGACATTGTGGCAGAGAGTACAGATGGCTCCGAAGTAGGGAGTAATTGCTTCAGTCCTCCTGAGCAGAAGAGTTAGCTAGAGGGAAGCCTTTCAGAGATGGCCACTTCCATATCCCCTCACTCATATGCAGTGGCTACTTTTTCTCTTTGTCCACAGCAGTTAGGAAATTAAAAAACACCTGCTTCTTGGGAGAAAAGCAATGACCAACCTCGACAGCATCTTAAAAAGCAGAGACATCACCTTGCCAACAAAGGTCTGTATAGTTAAAGCTATGGTTTTCCCAGTAGTGATGTATGGAAGTGAGAGCTGGGCCATAAAGAAGGCTGATCGCCGAAGAATGGATGCTTTTGAATTATGGTGCTGGAGGAGACTCTTGAGAGTCCCATGGACTGCAAGAAGATGAAATCCCTCCATTCTGGAGGAAATCAGCCCTGAGTGCTCATTGGAAGGACAGATCCTGAAGCTGAGGCTCCAAGACTTTGGCCACCTCCTGAGAAGAGAAGGCTCCCTGGAAAAGACTCTGATGCTGGGAAAGATGGAGGGCACAAGGAGAAGGGGACGACAGAGGACAAGATGGTGGGACAGTGTTCTCGAAGCTACCAGCATGAGTTTGACCAAACTGCGGGAGGCAGTGGAAGACAGGAGTGCCTGGTGTGCTCTGGTTCAGGGGGTCACGAAGAGTCGGACACAACTAAATGACTAAGCAACAACAACTTTTTCTCTTCTCATTATGGGTCAAAACTGAGGTGAGCAGCCATAATTGAATCACTCCTCAACTAACCATGTGAAGGGGGCAGGAATGAAGTTGTCTCCAGTTGAACTTTAATGTGGGGATCAATAAATCGCTGTAGGGAAAGGAAGGTGTGTGAGCACTTCCACCCTGAAGGTCTGTAAGGATGGAAGGCCAGCTCTTTCACTACAATATGCCCCTGGCCTCTTCTCCATCTCACACTGAGATATTTTTGTTTTGCCCTCCAATTCTTCTCCTCTTCTCTTTCTTAGGGCTCACTTAGATCTAATGTTAAACATCTAATTGGGAAGCCCATCTTGCTTTTTCTTTTCTTTTTTCAGAGAAGGCGTGAGAAGGCCAGCTTTCATTGGGACCACAGCAGAGAGAGAGAGCAGGTTTTGCCAGTGGAAGACAGACAGCCCAACAGCAGGTGGTGCCAGAGTCAATGACAGGAAGAGCCAACTAACCCAGCCTTGCCCCCATTTTTCATCCTCCCTGCTGAGCTCTGCAGTGAGGAAAATTGAGGCTGGGGAGGAAGAGGAAGCTGGCAGGTAGGTTCCACTCCTTGGACTGGACGTGTGGTAGAAGGCAGGCAGGTGGGGGCTGCCCAAGGGGGCACGGGATTAGCTGTTCCCCACTTCACTGTGATCCAGATGAAAGCCGCCCCCCTTGCTATTAAACTCTGGGGGAAAGTCCCCATTGACAGCAGCTGAAGCTTGCCTTCCATGACTAGAAGCAGAGTGAGGCAGCACTTTTCATAGGAACTGAAGGAAGACTTAAATCTTTCCTTCCCATGTGCTGCAGCCTCTCTCTCTCTCTCTCACCTGTCAGCCATCCTCATGATGCTTTTAGCACTGACGCAGGTGGCACTGTGGGTTAAACCACAGAGCCTAGGACTTAGGAGCCTAGGATTCGGCAGTTCGAATCCCCACGATGGGGTGAGCCCCCGTTGCTCAGTCCCTGCTCCTGCCAACCTAGCAGTTTGAAAGCACGTCAAAGTGCAAGTAGATAAATAGGTACCGCTCCGGCGGGAAGGTAAACGGCGTTTCCATGCACTGCTCTGGTTCTCCAGAAGCGGCTTAGTCATGCTGGCCACATGACCTGGAAGCTGTACACCAGCTCCCTTGGCCAATAAAGCGAGATGAGCGGCGCAACCCCAGAGTCATCTGCGACTGGACCTAATGGTCAGGGGTCCCTTTACCTTTACCTTTTACTAGATGGGTGCCTCTAGTCTCCTGGTTCTTCTGATTTTGATACAGCTGCTAATGCATAATTAGGTGCCATCATTAATCATGTTATCAATAGTAAATGACAATGGCTACAAATTGCTATCTAAGCTTAATGGGTCGTATTTGGCTACAGACCAGGATTGCTATACTTTCAGGTAACGATTTAACCCCAAACCAGCCTTTACCAACTTGGTGCCTCTATATATTTCGGACTACAATTGCTGTGCCAACTGGGTCTGATGGGTGTTGTAGCCCAAAATACCTGAAGAGCCCCAGGCAGATGAAAAAAGGTAAAGGTAAAGGTCGCCTGACAGTTAAGTCCAGTTGCAGACGACTCTGGGGTAGCAGCGCTCATCTCGCTTTACAGGCCGAGGGAGCCGGCGTTTGTCTGCAGACAGTTTTTCCGGGTCATGTGGTTAGCATGACTAAGCTGCTTCTGGCAAACCAGAGCAGCACACAGAAACGCCATTTATCTTCCCGCCGGAGCGGTACCTATTTATCTACTTGCACTTTGATGTGCTTTCGAACTGCTAGGTTGGCAGGAGCAGGGACTGGGCAACGGGAGCTCACCCCGTCACAGGGATTTGAACCGCCGACCTTCTGATCAGCAAGCCCAAGAGGCTCAGTGGTTTAGACCACAGCGCCACCTGCATCTGATGGGCGTTGTAGCCCAAAATACCTGAAGAGCCCCAGGCAGATGAAGGCTGCCCTAAATGAATGTGATAGTAACTAACTTGGCTTGTAGAAAGAGCCATGGCTGAGTGGGAGAAGTTCTCAGGTTCAATCCCCAATTGCCGCTCCAGGCCAGGAGAGGCTCTCTGGTGAGCTGCTGCCAGTAGTGCTGACAGTACTGAACTAGATGGAACAAACGTTTGGCTGGCTATAAGGCAGCTTCAGAAGAAGAAGAAGAGTTTGTATTTGATATCCCGCTTTATCACTACCCGAAGGAGTCTCAAAGCGGCTCACAATCTCCCTTCCCTTCCCCCCCCACAACAAACACTCTGTGGGGTGAGTGGGGCTGAGAGACTTCAGAGAAGTGTGACTAGCGCAAGGTCACCAAGCAGCTGCATGTGGAGGAGCGGGGAAGCGAACCCGGTTCCCCAGATTACGAGTCCACTGCTCTTAACCACTACACCACACCACTACATCTGCACTTGCTTGACATCTGCCAGGCCCAGATGTCATCCTCCATACCTTCCACTTCCGGGTGTTTCATCAAGAAGAGGAATCCATATCTCAGGGTGGAGCTGACCGTCTCTGTCCCAGCAAAGAACAGATTGAGAGTGGTGAGGACCAAATTCTTCAGGTTGAATTCACTGGAAGGGTTCCCTTTTTCCTTTGAAGGAACAAAGAAATTAGCATATGTGTGTGCATGTGCATGAATGTGCACCGTGTACGCAAGCATGGCCACTGGTGGGAAGAATGGTTTTATGGTTCAAAAGTGTTTTGACTCTGCTCAGGGCTGGATTTAGGTTTGATGAGGCCCTAAGCTACTGAAGGTAATGGGGCCCTTTATATGTCCAGCTTGTCAACAACAAATTGTTGCTGTTTTTTGTGTTGAATATACACTATATGGTAATTTATGGACCTAATAGATCTCTAAAGCCATTTGCACATAACAAAATACAGTGGTACCTCGGGTTAAGTACTTAATTTGTTCTGGAGGTCTGTTTTTAACCTGAAACTGTTTTTAACCTCAAGCACCACTTTAGCTAATGGGGCCTCCAGCTGCCCGCCGCGCCACGGGAACACGATTTCTGTTCTCATCTTGAAGCAAAGTTCTTAACCCGAGGTACTATTTCCGGGTTAGCGGAGTCTGTAACCTGAAGCGTATGTAAGCTGAAGCGTCTGTAACCCGAGGTACCATTGTATGTATTTTATCAAAGTCATTGTTGAACTGAGATACAATTAAGAAGAAGTATATTAATAGTGAAATATAATTAAGAAGAAGTATATTAATAGTGAAATAATTATTAAGCTCTAACCGTATGTAGGTTTTATTTTATTTGTTTTTTATCTTATATTTTGGAAATGTACATCCAGTGTTGTTTTTTCCTTTAATTTTTTTGGGGGGGGCCCAAGAGAGTGGGGTCCTAAGCTGTAGCTTATTTAGCTTATACGTAAATCCAGCACTGACTCTGCTAATGCCTCTTGCTTGTCTGGACAGAGAGGGAGGGGTGGGGGTGTTACAGAAACTGTCATGCAAAGGTCACATTCAAATTCATTGCTCAGCCCACTTTTTCCTCTGGCTCCATGCACCGCTGCCATGGGGAAAATGGCCCTAGGGCAGGAAAAGGTTCCCCACCCTTGGCATAAAGGTAAAGGGTAAGGGGACCCCTGACCATTTGGTCCAGTTTGCGGCCGATTCTGGGGTCGCGGCGCTCATCTTGCTTTTTTGGCCGAGGGAGCCGGCGTACAGCTTCTGGGTCATGTGGCCAGCATGACTAAGCCGCTTCTGGCGAACCAGAGCAGCGCACGGAAACGCCGTTTACCTTCCCGCCGGAGCGGTACCTATTTATCTACTTGCACTTTGAGATGCTTTCGAACTGCTAGGTTGGCAGGAACAGGGACCGAGCAACAGGAGCTCACGCCACCGCGGGGATTCGAACTGCTGACCTTCTGATCGGCAAGTCCTAGGCTCTGTGGTTTAACCCACAGTGCCACCCACGTCCCTTCTACCTTGGCATACACCATGCATAATTGGACAAATTTCTGTATGTCTCCTCTGAGCTGTTATTTTCCCCCAACCGGAAAACCCGATATTGTAGCCTTTCCTCACAGGGAAAAATGCACCAAGCCACCCCCGAGCATTTTGGTTGCTTTTTCAGTGCATGTTTCTGAGTGAGGAGAGCTGCACACACAACCAGGATTCCAAGTACTGCTGCCCCTATCCTGGCAGGGGGTGGGGGCTTCCCTCCCAATTTCAGATAATACGGTCCAGTTTGGTTCTCTTCCCTTCTCCCATGGCTGAAGAGGGAATCAATTCTGGTACCTTCTCCATCTGGGTAAGGAAGCAGTCAATGAAATCTCGCGGGTTGTTGGGATCGAGTGTCACTTGGTTCTTTTTTATTCTCTCTGCAATGAAATCCTTGAGCTCCTCGATTAGGTAGTAGATTCGGTTGTGTCTCCCGGGCAAGTATTGCATGACGCAGGAATACATGTCGTAGAGCTGGAAGGGGAAAGCAGCCGTTGTTGCTGTATTCTGAGAGCATGAACCCAAGGAACAGAGCTTGTACATTGAAAGGAATAAAGAGCAGAGACTCTTGCCCAGAGATGGAAAGATGGTAAGATCCCCCCTAAGGAGGACTGGCAGAAACTACTGGATTATGCACAGATGGCAAGATTAACAGGGAAGATCAGAAATCAAGAGGATCAAAGCTTCAATAAAGAATGGTACAAATCTGCATTATATTTGAAAGACCACTGTAGATACTTGAACTCTTGAGCAGGTTTTAAATAACTTGCAATGACTTTGGATACAATGGAGGATAGCAAACTACCGTATTTTTCGCTCTATAAGACACACCAGACCATAAGACGCACCTAGTTTTTGGAGGAGGAAAATAAGAAAAAAAAATGTTCTGAATCCCAGAAGCCAGAACAGCAAGAGGGATCCCTCTTGCTGTTCCTGGCTTCTGGGATAGCTGCGCAGCCTGCATTCTCTCCATAAGACGCACACACATTTCCCCTTACTTTTTAGGAGAGAAAAGTGAGTCTTATAGAGCAAAAAATACGGTAAATGGACTTATTAGGTAAAGGGAACCCTGACCATTAGGTCCAGTCGTGACCGACTCTTGGGTTGCGGCGCTCATCTCGCTTTATTGGCCGAGGGAGCTGGCGTACAATTTCCGGGTCATGTGGCCAGCATGACTAAGCCGCTTCTGGTGAACCAGAACAGCGCATGGAAACGCCGTTTACCTTCCCGCCAGAGCGGTACCTATTTATCTACTTGCACTTTGAGGTGCTTTTGAACTGCTAGGTGGGCAGGAGCAGGGACCGAGCAACGGGAGCTCACCCCGTCGCGGGGATTCGAACCGCCAACCTTCTGATCGGCAAGCCCTAGGCTCTGTGGTTTAACCCACAGCGCCACCCGCGTCCATATAATGGACTTATTATATGCACTATAAAAAAAAATTACTTGAAGAACCCACGGAAGGGAGAAGGGAAGTTCTGAGTTTCAGAAGAATCTTGTGCTATTTTTACCTTATATGTTCATGACTAGGAATGGAGTTGTAAAATCAAATTTAAAAAAGAAATACAGATCAGAGACTCCCAGAGAAGGGGTCTGTTGCCTCTCCCCATTTTCGTCTTGAAAAGCTGCGTTTCCATTTTTGGAATGCTTCCCCCTTGCAGAAAGAGGGACAGATGGACTCCCTTCCAGATTTTTCCATTACCTGTGCCCAAGGAGTGCTCATCTCGATGAAGCTCTCGTTGATCATGCGCAACAAGGAGAGAAAAACCTTGTCGTCATAGTCAAAGCGACTGCCAAAGACAACAGAGCTGATGACATTGGAGACTGTGCGGCTTAGGAGGAAGGTGGGATCAAAGGGCAGTCCTGAAAAGCACAAAACCAAGGGTCATTGGTGATGGCACCCTTTCCCCATTTCCCTCTTCACAAGCCTCCACTGTGGAAGGAGTTGGGCGAGGCCAACACTAACCTTTAGTTTTCCTAAACTCCTCCAGCAAATACTGGGCCTCCTCCTGGATCCGCTCCTCAATGGACCGTTTCCCCATCCCAAAATTCCTCAGGGTGGTGAGGGAGAAGCGACGCAGCTGCCTCCACCGTTCCCCATTGGCCAAAGCAACCCCTGGAAATGAAGGCAGTGACTTTCATTAGGGCAGCCGTGGTTGATACACAATCTTATCTCCTGCCCTCCACATTTAGGCCTGAACAGGGCAGGCACATATTACAACTCAGCTCCTCAACTCACAAGCCCAGGAGAGGTTCTGTCTGGCAGGAAATTTAAGAAATTCTGGTGGCAATTTACATCGGCGATAACCCATCTGTGCCTGCTCCCAATAAGCTACCCCACCTTAGAGCAGAACTCACTCACTGTAGTTCAAAAGAGCTTTCTCTAGTTGAGAAAGGCTGTCTCCAACTAGAGACGGGGAAATCTGTAGATCTCAGTTTCTTCCACTTTCATATTT
This sequence comes from Podarcis siculus, assembly GCA_034642415.1. Taxonomy (NCBI): domain Eukaryota; kingdom Metazoa; phylum Chordata; class Lepidosauria; order Squamata; family Lacertidae; genus Podarcis; species Podarcis siculus. The sequence continues at coordinate 2,727,139 of JAXCMG010000044.1, read as the reverse complement.
TCCCAAACTGAAGTTTGGTCCTCCACATTCCCATGCCAGTTTGAAATTCTTCTTTTTAAAGCCTTCATGAATATTAATCAACCTGCAAGTGTGATATTCTCCTAGTATATACATTTTTTGCAACCAATTCCCCCTAATATAAAGGATCATTGAATCTTACATATGCATTTTTATGGACAATACCCTAGCGGACACATTTTGGTACGCGTTACTTGTTTGGAGAATTGCCCTGCAAAACTTGGAGAGCTGCAAATTCTGAAGGATGGCCGTGTTTTGGTTTCTGTATTGTTTCAAAAAGGTCAGATTCAACCAGTTCCCCTTAAAAATGAATTTCTGCTCTGTTCCTACCTGCAGAACAGACTCTCCTTTACCAATCATAAGAGTTTCTCCATGTTGTATTGGCAGAACCCACCAGATCTACTCAACTCACCAAAGCCATTGAAGTTCCGGTCAATAGAAGCCAGCTCCCCCCGACCACTGAACTCCTCAGCTTGGTCCACCAAAGCTTCCTTCACTGCCTCATGTCCACACAGGACCACAACTCTCCGCGGCCCAAGGTACACCGTGAACACGGGACCATATTTTTGCTGCAGCTGCGGAAGAAACCATAGTTAAGAAGACAATGGCAAAAAAGGCAAAGCAGGACGCATGAAAGAAGGTTGTAGAAGCCTTCAATCCATCTGGGCCAACCTGGTGCCCTCCAGGTGTTTTGGACTACAATTCCCATCAGCCCTAGCTACCACAACCATGCTGGCTAGGGCTGATGGAAGTTGTAGTCCAAAACATCTGGAGGGCACCAGGCTGGCATATATATTGCATGGGAAAAGTGGATAGACATACACACAGCCTGCAATTAATTCTATAACATGCTGTCATTCAAAGAGATTCGTTAGTAAGAGATTCAGAACACAGAGAGGAAAAAGTCCTACTTCACACAACATAGTTAAGTGGTGATGGTGGTAGACCCTTATGGTGGTAGACACTTACTTGGGTGGCTGTAAGTAGAAATAAAATAAATTCATGCCAGGTGGGTATTTGGCATAGTTGTCAATGTTTCCCTTTTTTAAAGGGAAATTCCCTTATTCCAAATAGGATTCCTCGCAAGAAAAGGGAAAAGTTGACAGCTATGGTATTTGGTCAGTGGGTATTTGCTCATAAAAGGTGATATAGAGCTTCCATTTTCAGAGGCAACGTATCTCTGAGTAGCCTTTGTGGAGCAAAAAGTGGGGTGATGTTGCCTACAGGCCCCTCTGGGGGCTTTCCAGAGAGTTGTGCTCAGTCACAGATGCAGTGCTGAGCAGACCACTGGTCTCACCTGGCTGGAGTCATAAGAGCTACCTTGCGGAAGGTGGAACATGCACTCATAACCATTCCCTGGCTCCACTCGGGCAGTTTGAAACACAAGAATTCTTGAAAACTAAGCATACAGCCCCAGCCCAGCCATACATTCTCCCCTCATTTCCTCCCAAGCTTCTGATGGCAAAGAGAGCACAACTCACCGCCAGAAAGGACTTAAAGGGGTCGCTGGTTTTGATTTGCAGCAAGTTGCCGATGAAAGGCAAGGGTGTTGGCCCAGGGGGCAGCTTGCCTTCCTTGTGCATCCTCTTCCATGCTGAGATGAGGAGCAAACAGGAGACACAGATGGCCAGGAAGATGCTCAGTGCCCCTCCAAGCTCCATGGCCAAGCGGCTGAGAATTCAGCTGAAGGTCGACCTCGGCGCACCCATTATATGCCCCTGCCCTGTAAGTGAAACCAGCTAGCCTGGCCTCCTGGACTTCCTTGCAGAGCAGGAAAACAAGATTGGGTTTCAATGTAGCATTCATTGTGTGGCAAAGGTAGAGGATGGATGTATTCCTCTCTGAGTTCAAAGTGAGCATTTGGGGCAGGTGGAAGATTTCTTGGCTAAACTGAAGAAGGCATTTTTAAAAAACCACTGCATAGCTTCCCACCTTTCTACTGTATCTTACAGAAGCAGGCAGATTTAGGATCAGAGTTCAAAGTCTGCTCCTATGACACAGGCTTGCTGCCAATATTTATCAGGAAAGTTCCTTTGAGCATCCAGGAGATCTGTTGTTGTTTGTTGTTGTTGAGTCGTTTAGTTGTGTCCGACTCTTCGTGACCCCATGGACCAGAGCACACCAGGCACTCCTGTCTTCCACAGCCTCCCGCAGTTTGGTCAAACTCATGCTGGTAGCTTCGAGAACACTGTCCCACCATCTTGTCCTCTGTCTTCCCCTTCTCCTTGTGCCCTCCATCTTTCCCAACATCAGGGTCTTCTCCAGGGAGTCTTCTCTTCTCATGAGGTGGCCAAAGTCTTGGAGCCTCAGCTTCAGGATCTGTCCTTCCAGTGAGCACTCAGGGCTGATTTCCTTCAGAATGGAGAGGTTTGATCTTCTTGCAGTCCATGGGACTCTCAAGAGTCTCCTCCAGCACCAGAATTCAAAAGCATCCATTCTACGGCGATCAGCCTTCTTTATGGTCCAGCTCTCACTTCCATACATCACTACTGGGAAAACCATAGCTTTTACTATACGGACCTTTGTCGGCAAGGTGATGTCTCTGCTTTTTAAGATGCTGTCTAGGTTTGCCATTGCCTTTCTCCCAAGAAGCAGGCGTCTTTTAATTTCGTGACTGCTGTCACCATCTGCAGTGATCATGGAGCCCAAGAAAGTAAAATCTCTCACTGCCTCCATTTCTTCCCCTTCTATTTGCCAGGAGGTGATGGGACCAGTGGCCATGATCTTGGTTTTTTTGATGTTGAGCTTCAGACCATATTTTGCACTCTCCTCTTTCACCCTCATTAAAAGGTTCTTTAATTCCTCCTCAGTTTCTGACATCAAAGTTGTGTCATCTGCATATCTGAGGTTGTTGATATTTCTTCTGGCAATCTTAATTCCGGCTAGGGAGGGAAGAAGGGGCTGTCTCAAAAATATCTGTGGCTGGGACCAATTGAGTCCAAGACCAAACCCTGGCTCTGGGTGGGGAAAGCAGCAGCTGTTCCAAAAGTCATAAATAGTTCAATCTTTACTAGCAAATCCTGTCAGTATCCTCACTGGATACTGCTGGCTTTTGCCAATAAGAAATTAATTTAGGTTCGGCCTGAGCAGGAGATTTGAAAAGGCTGAAACCGGAAAAGGCAGAGCCTCTGAAATTTGGTGATGAGTCTATCTAGTCCAGAGTGAGCCAGTTCCTTTCTGAACCTCAGTTAAAGTGGAGTTCTTTGGCTATTGGGGAGTGGTCAGTTCTACAGATATAGCAGAGGATCTTGTCAATGGTTCACATAAGCCTCATTTTGATAAACCTTGGGCTCATCCACACTTAACCTGTTGCCCAGTGATTTCTCCACAGGTCCGTGCTTTCCCAGTCAATATCCAAACACATTTTTACGCCCAGGATGCAAAAAGGGGAAGTTTGGACGAGCCCTTAGAAGTGTAAGGCAGGCGATAAAGAATAGCCCTGAGCATAAGTTTACCTCGAAGCCAGTTTTCCATCTTCCTACAGGCAGAAGTGTTAGCTGACCTCAGGAAATAACAGAGAAACTCAGGATTTTGGGGTAGAAGTGACAGAAGAGTTTAGAATCAGCCCTGAAACAAAAGGTAGCAACAAGTTCACGATCTTTCCCAGGTCTTATTACATGGGATTGGGGTGCTGATTTGCTTATTTTTGGTTTGCAGACATTTTTTAAATGACACTGCGGATGGAAATAGCAATCTGGGTGACTGGCATACCCAACGTGCAGGCACCGTGTGTGTGTGTGTGTGTGTGTGTGTGTGTGTGTGTTTCTTAGAGATCTGACTTATAAAGTAACCCAGTGTTGCTATAAACCCATATTGTGTTAGGTGGGGGTGGAAGAAAGATGATTACATCGAAGTTGTTATTTCAATTTATTTCTCGCCCAGGGCAGCAAGCACATCAATATTTTCTTTTAAGCATTCTAAAAACAATTCCCGCGATGGGGTGAGCTCCCATTGCTCGGTCCCTGCTCCTGCCAACCTAGCAGTTCGAAAGCACTTCAAAGTGCAAGTAGATAAATAGGTACCACTCCGGCGGGAAGGTAAACGGCGTTTCCGTGTGCTGCTCTGGCTCACCAGAAGCGGCTTAGTCATGCTGGCCACATGACCCGGAAGCTGTACGCCGGCTCCCTAGGCCAGTAAAGCGAGCTTCCTTCCAATTTGACACAGACATCTCCCTGCTGGGCGCTTCCTGATAGGGCTGGGCAGCTGTTCGGCCTTGGAGCCAAATCTGCTATGATTCTGACGGCTCCAACCCTGAGAGGCCAAAGAGGGCAAGCTGGGCTTGCCACCTGACCTCCCGGCCCCTCTGCATGTCGACACTCCCATCATCCCTGACCACTCATCCCACTAGCTAGGGATGATGGGAGTTGTAGTCCAACAACAACCGGGGACTCAGGTTTGAGAAATATTGGTGTACTCTGATGGTCAGTGGCTGTCCAGGGTTTTAGCCTTTCCCATCTTAGTCCTACCTGGAGATGCCAGGGATGGAAGCCAAGGCCTTCTGCATGCCAAGCAGGTGCTCCAAATAACAGGGGAATGTCCCAGGTTCAGTCCTGGACAATAAGTCCTCTGCTTGAAACCCTGGAGAGCTGCTGCTGCCAGCCAGTGTAGCCAACACTGAACTAGATGGAGCAACGATCTGGCACCATAGAGGGCAGCACCTTAGAATCTTACGGTCCACTCTGCAGGTCACTGGGACTTGTGGGCCTGTCTCCCTACGTGTCCTCCATCTGCAGTTCCCAGTGCAATCCCAGGCAAGCGGTAAACGACCAAAGAGGCAGAAGTCACAGCAACGGGCGAAAAAGACAACTCGGCCAACCCCAGCCAGCAACGTTGGGCAGGTAAGCAGTTGATAGGTTGGGAACACCGGGAAACGAATCCCTGGATCTTTGCAGCTTCGCTGCCTTGGGCTGCAACCGAGAAAGGAATGGTTGGAGATCCTGAAGCTGTAAGGAATGCACTTCTGAGCATGTGCAGAGTGCTTTCTTTGGGTAACACTGGACAACTGCCAGCCACTTCCACCCCTCTGGATTTCTGAGGCCCATTGAGTTTGTGCTTCCTACCAGACTTTAGCCCTGGTGGCATCTCCTTGCAATAATAATAATAATAATAATAATAATAATAATAATAATAATAATAAATATTTTTATTTATACCCCGCCCTCCCCAGCCAGAGCCAGGCTCAGGGCGGCTAACACCAGTAAAATTACAGTAAAAACATAATAGGAAAAGGAAAAAAAACAATTTAAAATACAGGTTAAAATGCAGCTCTGTCTTGCAGGCCCTGCGGAAAGATGTCAAGTCCCGCAGGGCCCTGGTCTCTTGTGACAGAGCGTTCCACCATGTCGGGGCCAGTACTGAAAAGGCCCTGGCCCTAGTTGAGGCCAGTCTAACCACCTTGCGACCTGGGACTTCCAAAATGTTGCCATTTGTGGACCTTAAGGTCCTCCGTGGGAACATAGGGTAATAAAGTGGTGCCTTGGTCCCTTTTCCTAAGTCCATAAAGAATGCTGTATTATTTCACTGTTGTTAGCCACTCTGAGCCCGGCTTTGGCTGGGAGGGCGGAATATAAATAAAATATTATTATTATTATTATTCAAATAAGTGTCCCAACAACCAGATTTACGAATCTGAACCATTTGCTTCTCCTTCCAGATCCAGCCTACAAGAGCCTTCAATCATCTCCTGCCTCCGAACCCAGAAGCCCCCCAGACTCCCCGCCATATGGAACAGGACGGTGATGATCCTCAGCGCCATCCTGCTGCTGCTGTTCCTGGCCAGCCCCTTTCCTCTGTACCCGTCGGAGCTCTCGTCGGAGCTCTCCTGCCTCCAGCAAAACCGCGACGCCAGATCCTTCCACCTCATGCTCACCACCCACTTAGAAGGCAGGCAGTGCTGGTGCGGCATGGACTCTTCATAATGCATGGAGAGAAGAAAGTTGTCTCTGGGAGTTCCACAGGCTCTTCCTCCAGCGGGTTCCAGAATCTGTTCCTGCAGTGCAGTGCCCGGCTGCATCTGCTCAGAGATGGGCTGAAGCACCTGGTGAAGGGAGAGAGAATATCCCCCCCTAAGTGTTAATTATTAGTTGTTAACACAAATATTCACTGTTAGGCCTATCCTCCTCCATTCATTTAACTGTTCTTTAAAAAGACTTGTATCCAACTACGCATGCCTCATACGTTTGCGGCACATTCCCTTCCTGCTAAGAATCCTCCTAAGAACTACAGTTCCCAGCACCCTTGACAAACGGCTATACCCAGGATTCCTGTGTTCGGGTGTGCTTTAAATGTATGGTGTGCACACCACCTTTCTTCCACTCGGCCCAGAGTCACAGAGGTCAAGGAAGGTAGGTTAGCCATCCCCATTAAGTTCAGTGTGTCTGCGTACATCACCCTGAGGCTAGGAGTTCCGCAGATCGCAGGCGGCTGCATTTTGAAACGCAGGACCTTAGGTGGTAATTCTGGCAGCCTCTGCTCTTTGGTTGCTGTGTTCCACCGAGCCACGTTCCCTCGCTAGACGTGGCACCATCTGGAATTCCGGGTGGCCTTTTCTGCAGAACATTTTGCTGCCACAGACTCTGCTTGAACATGAACAAGAACACATATAGAAATGGGTATTTTGAGAGGAAAATGCACTTTAAAATATTATTAAAAGGCAGTTTTTTAAAAAGATCATGGCATCACACAGAAAGGAGGCAGAACCGACTTCTGGGTGAATCCACACAAAAACTTCATGAACCATTAATATAAGGTTACCAGATTTTTTTCAATGAATCTGGGGACGCTTTTCAACTTTAATGGATTTTGTCAGGGGGCTGATTTCCAAATCCGGGGACTGTCCGCGGGAAACAGGGACACCTGGTAAACTTACATTAATAACATTTTATTCACCCATTTATTTGTTTGCAAGCAGCCTTGGACCACTCTGTAGGGAGGTGGGGGCAAAGACTTTTGCCTGCTCTAGTCTCAATACTCCCTGTTAACAGAGAAATCTGAGGGCTCCCTTGGACAAAAAAAAAGGACACCAGCCAGGAATACCAGAGCGAAACAGCAGCCAGTAGGCTTGGTCTTTATTGAAGACTGTCTCGCGACAGGACTCCCACCTGCAACCAGGTGAAACAAGATGGAAGCCCCGAACAAAAGAAGACCCCAACTTTTATTAGCTGCTAATCCCCATGTTACACATCACTAATACATCATGTAAGGGGAGGTCTGGTGGCAGTAATCTGAGCATCCTGGACCCTGCCTCATGGTTCCCCTTGCCCTCCACCAAACACCCATCAAGTGTAACAAAAAAGATATTTACATTTCCCTGTTTCCCAGCCAAGTTAATCCCACCCTTTTGTCTTCATCTGGGTTTGATATTTCTGGAATGGCTACCTGTCTGGCACTCAGGTATCAGGATGCCAGGGATTGCCACTCAGGCAGAGGGGCTGCTGAGGAGCTGAGCTCACATGTCTATATGAATTTCTGAAGTTTTCCCTGTGAGCCAGTACAGAGATACATTTCTTTTGCATTTTGGGGGGGGCGTTTTCCGGCCTAGTCAGGCCCGCGCCGCCCTCCCGGTGCCCCTCCCCCTGCCGTAAAAGCAAGCAGGCCGCGGCCTTGCTGGAGCCCCGCGCCACCCGCCTGGGTCGGAAGGGGCACCGGGCAGGCGGCAGGGGGAGCGATGCCGCCCCTGCCGCCCAAATGCAAGCAGCCCGCGGCTGGGGCCCAGCTGGGGCCCACACCACCGCTGGCCATCACAAAAAGCTGGTAGGCCGACCTAGTGGCCTACTCAGGGGCCAGGCTGCCCACTTGGGCTGGCAGCACCCTGGGCAAGCAGCTGCTGGCGGAGGAGCCGGCCCCCCCCCCCCCCGCTGCCAGGGAAAAGCTCCAAAAAGGCTGCAGCGTGCAAATCCCCCCCCCCAGCAAAAGTAAAGATGGCCAGTTACTTACCTCAGTCCGGCCCATAGCTGTCAACTTACAGATTTGAAAATAAGGGACCAGCAGCCTTCAAAATAAGGGACCAGCAGCCAAAATAAGGGACCTGCAGCCTCACCTGTTCCAGGCACTCCAGTCTTCCTGTCCTCCTGCAGTCTGGTCAAACTCATGCTGGTCGCTTCGAGAACACTGCCCAACCAACTTTGTAACCAGAGGTTCAATTGAAGAGAATCTGAATCACATGCACCACAAGGCCTATGCAGCCTCAACTTAAGATGGCTCCCCGGCCTGGCTTTGCACTGCAAAGTTTGCAGCAGCACGTGCAACAAAATGGCGTCCAGCATTCAAAAAACCCCTCAGCTTGCATTAACTAGCCACACACACACAGCCTCCTCCCCTCGCCACGAGATCGCCACTCATTTTAGTCAACCAGCTCCTTTCTTTTCCCCCATAAGTCAATCGAAGGAGCCTCCAAAACAAATTCAAAAGCCCCCCCTCCCATGAGATCTCCTTTCCTTTTTCCCCACCATGTGCCCCCGCTGCAGACAGACCTTTTCGCTGGCAAGGATGAGTGGGCCGTCGATGACGTATCCATCCAATTCTGATCCGAGCACTCAGCACAGGTATGTTCAACTTCTGAGCCCCTCCGAGCCAAAGGCAGAAAGCCCAGCCAGCAGCCAAATGAAGCCTCAAGCGGTGGTTCCCACAGCGCAGCAGCCCGGCAAAGGGGATGCAGCAAGGGAAACCACCGTCACCTCTCTGCTGGGAAGCGCTGAGCAAAGGCGAGTCCCCAGGCAACGTGGCCAATTTGATCGGCACAAGGCATGCAAGCTCCACCCCCCAGTCGTTCTTAGACTCCTTATTGGGTGAGCAACGGAGCCAAGCAACACAGTTGGAGCCTCCCTCCTCCCTGGCCGGCAGGGAGGGATGGAGGGAGAGGAGCTGCTTCCTTTGAAACCCAGGAAATTTAAGGGACATCATCAATAAGGGACAGCAGCGGGACAAGGCGCTGGGATAAAGGACTTTCCCACCAAATAAGGGACGGTTGACAGCTATGCCAAGCAGGTGGGTGGCACCTGCCCAGGTGAGCCTCGCTCGGTGCTGCAAACCCCGCCCACCTGTGGGGAAGGGAGGGCGGATATTCCTGCAACATCCCCACTGGCATTTTGCATGGCTCCCTGTCAGGTGCTACAAAGACAAGTGTCAGACAAGCTGCTTCCTCTGGAATCTTTCAACAGGCAATACCATCAGCTGGTGAGGAGCGGGGCCATCGGCCCACAGCTCCGGCCCACGGTGCAAGAGGTCAACCAGTGCTGGGACGACCTGCAGGCTCGGACGGCTGCCATTTGCAAGAGGCGGAAGGTGGGTCTTGGTGGGCGCTGGACCTTGGAGGTCCACAGTCACCTTGAGGTCCACATTCCCTCCGGGATAACTGAAATATACTCGGAGTCGAGAGTGGATTTCATGCTCTTTATTCAGCTCATAGCGGTGAGGAGGAATGGAAGTTTCCCCAGAATGTCTGCTTTATATACATTATTTACGCAATGGGACCCATGTGATTGGCTAATTCAGGGATTCTCCTGTAGGCCAATCAGGTTGCGGATTCACTTCCACCTGGAGTTGGATTGGGCGGCTCCTGCGGACCAATCAGACTGCTGCATTCTGGATCCTATTGTTCTAGGACCAATCAGACTGCTGCATTTTGGATCCTATTCAACTTAGTACATAACAATAACCTTTCGAGGGCCGCATGCCAGTGGTCTGTGGAGCAGCGAACCTGAATTTTAACTTTATACACTGGGCTGGTTCAGGAACACAGGAAGCTGTCAGATCTTTGCTCCATCTAACTCAGTACTGTGTACACTGACTGGCAGCCCTGTCTGGAGACGCCACAGACTTAACCTTTCGCTTACAAGGCAGACACCCGACTGCTGAGCACATTCACAAACACCTGTCTCTCCTCCCTCCATTGCCAGAACTCAACGATATATTATTCCACCCAAGGAAATCGGGACCAATGAGGGCTGTGTCTTGGGAAGGGTCCTGTGGGCCGCATAGAGAGGTCTCGAGGGCCACATTCAAACCCTGGGACTGTGGCTCTGCAAAGGTGGCCACAGATGCAGCCTAGGACCCCCGTATCTACGGGACCGCCTCTCCTGGTATGTCCCACAGATGACCTTACGGTCTTCAGATAAAAACATCTTGGAGATCCCGGGCCACAGGGAGGTTAGGATGGCCTCAACCAGAGCCAGGGCCTTTTCAGCCGTGGCCCCGATCTGGTGGAGCGCTCTGTCACAAGAGACTAGGGCCCTGCGGGACTTGACATCTTTCTGCAGGGCCTGCAAGATGGAGCTGTTCCGCTTGGCCTTTGGTTTGGACTCAGTCTGGCCCTTATGTTTCCCTCCCCTTATGGTCTTGATCTATCGGCTACTATCAAAATGAGGCTGCATTCTAAGTGGCATTTAAACCTGTATTTTAAATTGCGTACCCCCCCCCCCAATTATGTTTATATTGTAATTTTACTGGTATTAGCCGCCCTGAGCCCGGCTCTGGCTGGGGAGGGCAGGGTATAAATAAAATTTATTATTATTATTATGACCCAGTGCTGTGGATCATGCATCATACGATTCCACAGGTAAAACCTAGGCCATTTTTGAATAGCTACTTCAGGGCAGATGTTCCTCCTACAATATTGTCCAGGTATCTCTTAGCTCTGTGAATAAAGGGCAGTGTTTGATATGTTATTTCCTTTCCTTCCCCCTGCCAGTGTGATAGGAATTTTATGGTCTTAGATATATGGTAATGTTCATAACCGCACATACATAGATCAGCACAGGAAGGCCAACCTGAAACCATTTTGATCCCTAAACTGAGCAAATGTTTTCTCTGCAAGGTCAAAATGGAAAAGCCTCCCCATTGTCTCTTCCTTCACAAATCCTGTCTTAAGGGTATGTCTGTGTTTGAATAGGGTGTGAGCCTGTGACCTGGCCCAGGAACTAAGTATTTATCACTACAAAAGACTGGCCAGGCTCCTCAGGCAATCCAATCAAGTAACCTGCCAGACAGGAAATAAACAAGCGACAGAAGATAAACAATATTGAAATTTCTGTTTTAAGGCCACCCTTTCTGTGATGTATCTGAGGGGTGGGTCTTAGGTTACACCCCTCACGTGATGTATGTATGATGTTTCTGGGGGGTGGTCTTGATCTACAGGATGGGAATTTCAAAAGTCTTTATAAGCCCTTGCACAGCATTTTTGTGGGTCCTCCTCCTTTCCTGCGTGTGAGGGGAGCACCCTGTTGCAACAGATCAATAAAGATCAAGCTTACAAGCTGCTTTGCTTCTCAATATTCTCTGGTTGGCCTCTGTTATTTTCTCCTACCAATAGGGAACCTATGTGTAATGGTTCTAGGGGTTGCTCGTGCGTAAATCGGTGCCAACACCTGGCTGGGTTGCCTGAGTAAACCTTTTCTGTCCGGACAGCCACTCACCCGTGGCTGTCTCAGTCACTGGCAGAATCCGTCAGTGGGCGTTTCTTGAACTTCTTCCAGCAAAGAAGCTCTTTGACGCCTAGTCTCCTCCTACTCTCCCTGCGCGGAAGCCTTCTGCGCAAGGAGGGCGTAGGCAGCGGAGGACCCTCACTCTCCCCGCTGGTTCCCGGCAAGGAGTCATGGGACTGCCTCGCCGATTCCCCCATCTGCCCCCCTTCTCCACTGGAGAGGCAGCCCCTTCCCGAGAAGATGGGCTGCCTCTCCCCATCCCGGGACGCTCTTCGGAATCCCTCTGGAGCTCTCTCTCTCCCTCCAGCCCTGATGGCAGTTCCCTGACACTATGTAAGGACTCTATATGGGCTCTTGGATACCCCATAAGGGAAAAGGGCATATTTTTATTTACAACACCAGCATGTTGTGAACCAGTGGGAAAAGTTTGAGCTGGAGAAAGAGACCATCCGGGTGTGGCTGATGGAGCTGGACCTCTGACTCACGGACGTGGAGCTCTTCTCCGGAGGGACGTCGCTGGAGAAAATGATACAGCTGCAGGTAGGGAAAAAGCTGAGGAAGGGGCCCATGGAGGGGGGGGGAATCAAGAGTTTGCACTCTTGCAGTTTTCCCACAAGGCTACACGTTTCTCCAGGGATTCACTGAGTGCTTCTGGAGTCTGGTATCTCAGCTCAGGACCTGGCATCTTGAGCAGGTTGACATTTGCTGAGGAAAATGTTTCTGGACACCTCAGTGTTCTTGCAAAAATAATAATAATCCATGCATGGATAGTGACCAGCAAAAGATCAGAGATTTATCTTATTTCATAATAATTTCAGTGTTGGTTTTTTAAGGGCTGGTACTCGCCATGGGACGCGGGTGGTGCTGTGGGTTAAACCACAGAGCCTAGGACTTGCCGATCAGAAGGTCGGCGGTTTGAATCCCCGCAATGGGGTGAGCTCCCGTTGCTCGGTCCCTGCTCCTGCCAACCTAGCAGTTCGAAAGCACCCAAAAAGTGCAAGTAGATAAATAGGTACTGCTCTGGCGGGAAGGTAAACGGCGTTTCCGTGCGCTGCTCCTGTGTGCCAGAAGTAGCTTAGTCCTGCTGGCCACATGACCCGGAAGCTGTACGCCGGCTCCCTCGGCCAATAAAGCGAGATGAGCGCCACAACCCCAGAGTCGTCTGCGACTGGACCTAATGGTCAGGGGTCCTTTTACTAAAAACAATTAGAAATATTTTCTCGGCCACCGATTTCAGGGTTGCCAGGAGCAGTTAAGTCAGTATTGTTACACAGTCTCCTGGCATCAGTCCCACGGCCAGCAGGTAGGTCATCCACAGGGGCAGAGGAAGGGGGTGCGGTCGGGGCGGTCCACCCCAGGTGTTTTCGCTGAGGGGGTGACATTTGGCCCGCTGCCCGCCGTTGACTCCCAAACCTACCCCGAGCCGCCAGGGGAAGGGGGGGAGCTGTGCCAATTTGCTGGCAGAATTCTCCCCTTCCCCCTTCGTTTTGACACCTGGGGAAGGCTTGGGAGTCATGGGTGGGTGGCTTGCTGAATGTCCGCCATCAGCGGCTTGCTCCGCCCCCGGCTGCAGGGCATGCAAGCTGTTCCATGCACCTGAGCGGCTATCCCATGCCTATCAGGGCACACACCACCAGGCCCAAACAGGGGAGAGGGGCCATATGGGCCACTTGGTCCGGGCCTCCGATTCCAAAGGGGGCTTTGGTCAGCATATTCACAATGCTAGGAAAGCGTTTTTAAATGTAAATACTTAAAATAATCCTTTTCCCTATGTATTTTTAAAAAGCACTATTGTATATCTTTTCCCAGTAGTGATGTAGTGAGAGTGAGAGCTGGACCATAAAGAAGGCTGATCGCCGAAGAATGGATGCTTTTGAATTCTGGTGCTGGAGGAGACTCTGGAGAGTCCCATGGACTGCAAGAAGATCAAACCTCTCCATTCTGAAGGAAATCAGCCCTGAGTGCTCCCTGGAAGGACAGATCCTGAAGCTGAGGCTCCAATACTTTAGCCACCTCATGAGAAGAGAAGACTCCCTGGAAAGGACCCTGATGTTGGGAAAGATGGAGGGCACAAGGAGAAGGGGACGACAGAGGACGAGATGGTGGGACAGTGTTCTTGAAGCTACCAGCATGAGTTTGACCAAACTGCGGGAGGCAGTGGAAGACAGGAGTGCCTGGCGTGCTCTTGTCCATGGTATCATGAAGAGTCGGTCACGACTAAATGACTAAACAACAACAACAATTGTATATCTATATTTTCCATTTTGTCCTTTATATGCAGATTTGGTTCAAGTCTTGAAATAAAATTATTTGTCAGCATAACTTTTGTGAAAATTGTTTATATACTTACTTATTTATAAGACTTCAGTTATCCCCAGGGTAAAAAAAAGGGGGGCCACATTGTCTACCTGGCGCGGGCCTCTGCAAGGCCCTGCACGCCACGCCTCGCTCACTGCGGAGCCTGGCTCTCATCCACTGGGATACTGCAAGAGCTGTGCTGGACGCAGTTTTGGTGCACCAGGAGGACTTATGCACTCCAGTAATGCCCTCTGCCTTCGCTGATGTCTTGCCCTGCCTCACAACAGTGACCCCACTGCCAGGAGACCAGTCCTGTGGTAGTTCCCCCGCCTCCCAGGCATAGCTGTCAATGTTTCCCTTTTTTAAAGGGAAATTCCTTTATTCCAAATAGGATTCCTCGCAAGAAAAGTTGACAGCTATGCTCCCAGGTGCTCCTCGCCAGACTGGCTGCTGTAGAAACAATTCTCACCATCTCTCCCCCCCCCCCACTCAGCTGGTGAATTTATTTTGAGAACTGGTTTGGTTTTCCAGACAAATGTACCCTCTCTGCTGACCCCACCACACAAACATTAACAAACTTCGGGTGACAGCAAAGGTCAGTTTCGCTCAATTGGCCCCTCTCAGCCGAAATCCAGCTCTCCATTGCACAGAGGAGCCTAACATGTCACAAACACACACACATGAGTTTTTGCCTCAAACCAAGAACAGTGGTACCTCGGGTTAAGTACTTAATTCGTTCCGCAAGTCCGTACTTAACCTGAAACTGTTCTTAACCTGAAGCACCACTTTAGCTAATGGGGCCTCCTGCTGCCGCCGCACCGCCAGAGCACGATTTCTGTTCTCATCCTGAAGCAAAGTTCTTAACCTGAGGTACTATTTCTGGGCTAGCGGAGTCTGTGACCTGAAGCGTATGTGACCTGAACCGTCTGTAACCTGAGGTACCACTGTAGAGCCTTCAGCTGGGCAATGCCCATCAGTTTATGCTTTCCCTGTCTCAGCTGAAGGCCTATTTGTGTCCTGGAGGGTCAGGAATTCAGCAGGTTGGATGGGAGAAATTGCCCATTATCCGTAAATTTGGACCAGTTTCATGCAGATCTTCAACCTGCTTTCTTGGAGGAAGCAAACAACGCATATATTGTTTGGGGAAGGGGAAGTTATTTCCATAGGCTCCTTGTTCTCCCCAAACCCCTGAATTGTTAGAATGGGTGGCAGGGTGGAGAAGACACCCTTGATGCTCTAGCTGGGAGAAGCTCCTTTACTATTTCTTATTCCCGCCGCCACCCATACCTGAATACAGTGGAACCTCTACTTCCAACCATCCATCACACAGCAAAGCAATGCAAGAAAATTACCAGCAAACCCTTTCCCATCTAGATGTTCTAAGCCTTGGGTAGGCAAAGTAAGGCCCGGGGGCCAGATGTGGCCCAATCGCCTTCTAAATCCGACCTGTGGACGGTCCAGGAATCAGCATGTATTTATATGAGTAGAATGTGTGTTTTTATTTAAAATGCATCTCTGGGTTATTTGTGGGGCATAGGAACTCATTCATATTTTCCCCCAAAATATAGTCCAGCCCCCCACAAGGTCTGAAGAACTCCTTGCTGAAAAGGTTTGCTGACCCCTGTCTAAGCGTCAGTCGCGTAGCGTGGGGGGTGCAGGGGGGGCCGGCCGCACCGGGCGCAACATCTGGGGTTAGGGAAAATCCATGGGTTAGGGGGCGCAAATCCACAGGTTAGGGGGCGCAAATCCATGGGTTAGGGGGCGCAAATTACTTGCCTTGCCCCGGGTGCTGACAACCCACGCTACGCCACTGCTAAGCGTTTTCTCACCAGTCCCCCATTCTAACAACTGTAGAGCCTCTACTTACGTACGGCTCTACTCACGTCCGATTCCAGTTACGACCTTCAGTAGGTGCTTCGACTTATGAACTTTCTTCTAGATACAAACAGAGGCCTTGCCAGCAGTCCAGAGCTCACCTGGCCAGCTGCACAGCAGCTCTGAGGACTCTGCTGCAAGGGAGAGGGTCCCCATCCAACCCCCAAAGCTGTGGGAGAGGTGCCGCCTGCAAGACGCACAACAGGGCGCATTGCAGGCCCAAACCCCACTGAGGAACTAACCTGAGGAAGTCCAGAGAAGAACCTGGCCTGGCAAGAAAAAAAAGTAACCCTGGCCGAAGTGGATCAGCTCTTTACTGACCCTTGCCCCATCCTCAGCTTGAGGCCAGGTAAGCCAACTCACCCTCAGTGCACATAACACGGCATCTTAAAATACAGCATCTTAAAAAGCAGAGACATCACCTTGCCAACAAAGGTTCATACAGTTCAAGCTCTGGTTTTGCCGGTAGTGATGTATGGAAGTGAAAGCTGGACCATAAAGAAGGCTGACCGCTGAAGAATGGATGCTTTTGAATTCTGGTGATGGAGGAGACTCTTGAGAGTCCCATGGACTGCAAGAAGATCAAACCTCTCCATTCTGAAGGAAATCAGCCCTGAGTGCTCACTGGAAGGACAGATCCTGAAGCTGAGGCTCCAAGACTTTGGCCACCTCAGGAGAAGAGAAGACTCCCTGGAAAAGACCCTGATGTTGGGAAAGATGGAGGGCACAAGGAGAAGGGGACGACAGAGGACGAGATGGTGGGACAGTGTTCTCGAAGCTACCAGCATGAGTTTGACCAAACTGCAGGAGGCAGTGGAAGACAGGAGTGCCTGGCGTGCTCTGGTCCAGGGGGTCACGAAGAGTCGGACACGACTAAATGACTAAACAACAACAACAACAACAACAACTTTTCTTTCGGTATGCAGGATGCTTGTGCGATTGCATCAAGCTCTATGCCCAAATAGGTCCTGGTTGTGACTGGACCCTCAGTTTTATCATTCGCCAAAGGGACACCAAGCTCAAGGATGTAAATCATAGAATCATAGAATCATAGAGTTGGAGGAGACCACAAGGGCCATCGAGTCCAACCCCCTGCCAAGCAGGAAACACCATCAGAGCACTCCTGACATATGGTTGTCAAGCCTCTGCTTAAAGACCTCCAAAGAAGGAGACTCCACCACACTCCTTGGCAGCAAATTCCACTGTCGAACAGCTCTTACTGTCAGGAAGTTCTTCCTAATGTTTAGGTGGAATCTTCTTTCCTGCAGTTTGGATGCTTGCAGCAATGCTATGCAGTCGGGCGGGTTACTTGCCATGAGAATAAAGTCATCCAAATAATGTCTCACCCCTTTGGAACCTGTTCTAAAGCGAAGGGCCCTATCCAGGAATGTGCTAAAGGTCTCAAAGGCTGCGCAGGCTACTGAGCAACCCATGGGCATGGCTTTATCTATGAAGTACGCCCCCTTGAATTTAAAACCCAGCCAATGGAAGTCTTCCGGGTGAACTGGGAGGAGACGAAAGGCTGACTCAATGTCACACTTCGCTAGTAGGGCTCCTCTCCCAGATCCCTGAATAAGCTTTACCGCTTGATTGAAGGAGGCATACTTCACAGAACAGAGTTCCTGAGGTATTGAATTATTAACTGACATCCCCCTAGGGTAGGACAGGTTGCAAATCATGCCAAATTCGCCTGGGGCCTTCTTGGGGACAATACCTAATGGTGAAATGTGTAAACCCTCAAAAGGAGGCTCCATGAAGGGGCCAGCTACCCTCCCAGCGGCAATTTCCTTAAATATTTTCTTTTTTGCAATTTCTGGCATGTCCTTTACTGACTTCTGATTAGGGGGGTTACCGGAGCTGGGTGTGAATGACACAGGAATTCTAAAGCCGAGGGAAAACCCATCCCACAGATATCTAGTGGCTTTCCTGTTTAGATATAAACCAAGGAGGACTTTCAATGGCTGGAGTTTAATTGGTGAGAGGGCCAGACTGAGGTTAGTATTAATACCGGTTTCCAGCCGCACCCTGGGAGGGACCGGGGGAACCACGGTTACCTTGGTGGAAGTGCCCCCTGCTGCCCCGGAAGGGCTGCTTACCTTTGAAACAAGTTGTGGCCAGATGGTTGCCCAGGCATTTCCCCCACTCATGTAGGTACTTACAGCTTGGTCGCAAACACGTCCCTCTGTTATACTCCCAGCATTGCCGACGCCTTTTTGGCTTGACCTTCCCAGATTTATTGAATGCTTCAATGGTTGGTAGGCAGGATTGTATTCCAGACACTCCACCTAGCATTTTGGAGCAACCGGGTACATCTGCCTCCGGTCTGAGTAGTGCTCAGCTGGGCAGCAGTACAGACAGTCGCCCTAACACACGCTCCCAGTCATCATGTAACAAAAAGTCAATGCCAAGTTCTGCAGGCGGTGGGACCTGTTTCACTAGACCTAATCGCTCTGCTCCACAGCGGCAGGTTATAGATGTTCCTAGTATATTCCAGCTGTTGTAGGCTGCGGTATAGTTAGCTGGCCACATTTTTGATACCCCTGTGTTGTTCCTTGTATTAGTGAAGAAAGCTGGAAACTGCAAGCTGAAAACAAATGTTTATTTCGCTGTAACATAGAATACATTAACCATGAGCAACCTTCTTCGGATTCTGGCTGCTTCCCTCTCTACTCCATCCAGGCCTCTCTCCAATCCTTGTTCCTTCCAGCTCCTCCACTCAAGGGAGGCTTTTAGTCTTGCAATCACCCTCAAAAAATAAAATTTCATAACAACTTTGGAAGCAATAAGCAATTATCAGGAGAGTTCAAATGCGGACAACGTGACTTTTGACTAGAAAACACTAGATAAAAAAAGTTTAAAGTCGATTGGCATGGAAATTGTTTACCCACATCACGAAGAAAGTGCACACAAACTCTCGTGCTCCTGGAACAAATATTCACAATCCTGATAACCAGGAAATAGATGATTAACTTTTGGCATAGGTTTATTGGGATTAATGCTCTCAACAGGTTGGCCTTGTGGAGTTACATAATGCAGAAGGTGGGGCCAAATCCAGCCTTGATTCAGTATCCAGAACCCTGTCAAAATGGGACAGTTGTCTGCACTGGGACAGACTGGTAGTGACCTCCATCATGGACCTGGCCAGCGTTGTAACTCTCCTTCTTGTCCTCTGTCTGACTTGGCTCCTCATTTCAGCAGCAGTGAGGAGCATATCGAGTCATGGGAAGCTGCCCCCCGGACCCATGCCGCTCCCTGTGATTGGAAATTTCCTGCAGATCAAGTCATCAGAAACTTTGAAATCCCTCCTCAGGGTGAGTTGACTGCCTCTGGGAACCAGGGGCAGAAGGCGCAGTCAGTTTTGGCTCTCTGCTTCTCAGTTACCCAACCTTAAATTCAGTTCTCAGTATTTCTGGAGAAATTTGAGAACTATTTTTTTTTTTAAAAAAAATAAATCTTCATGGAAATTTACTAGCGTTTTAGTGCAAATGTCTCCTTATAAACACATCCCCCCCACATGCCCTTTTGACTAATGTGCACATTTTTTCAAGTGATTTCCCTGAATATTTTCATTTGCATGCACCCTTTCCTGTGGTGTCTTCATTTGTCATTGTCTGGCTGGAGATCTGCGTTGCAGAACCTGGATCCGTGTGCTTCAGCTTGTGCATGGTTTGGGAAAGTGAAAGGTTGGTAGATTAGCCTTCCAATGAAAGCGGAACCAGATTTCTCCCCTGGCCCTTCTAGGAACAGAGCAGCAAGAGCAGCACCCAGGAGTCAAAGGGAAATTCAAATACCGTATTTTTCGTTCTATAAGACGCACCAGACCACAAGACACACCTAGTTTTTGGAGGAGGAAAACAAGGAAAAGAATATTCTGAATCTCAGAAGCCAGAACAGCAAGAGGGATCGCTGCGCAGTGAAAGCAGCAATCCCTCTTGCTGTTCTGGCTTCTGCGATAGCTGCGCAGCCTGCATTCGCTCCATAAGACGCACACACATCCCCCCTTACTTTTTAGGAGGGGAAAAGTGAGTCTTATAGAGCAAAAAATACGGTAATTGAGATGCACGGAGGCATCAGTTTGCCTCCATCTCTCTCCTCTTCCATCTCCACCCTTTCTCTTGCACAGGAATATCCTCAAAATACAGTGCTTCCCCAACTAAGCGTCTCTGTGTCTTCTTTGTGGCTTTCTGGATATTCCTGTCTCTCTGCCTCTCACCAAAACACCTTCCTCCATCTCTCTCCTTGTATCCCTGCTGGCCTGCCTGCCTCTAGTTGGGTAGATTAGACAATGTTTGCCCTGTCCGTCCAAAAGCTTTTATAAAGAGAGACACCTTTGATGAAACCTGGCCCCCCTTCTTTTCATACACAAGGGAAGTAGATAGCAAATTTCTCCCACCCGTTTCCAAACAGGTCTGTGGACAGCCTGCAATGACCCATTAATGTTTTAAGATGATGTAATTGACACTATAAACTCAATGCTATGTTTATTATTTTTTTGCAGAGACTGTATTAATTTTTATTTTTTTTTAAAGGAGAGTTGACACACTTGGTAATCTTTTGCTTCTGTTTTATTTGGATCCATATGTTCACCCGTTTGCCTGATGCCAGCTTGACAGTGGCGTAGCGTGGGTTGTCAGCACCCGGGGCAAGGCAAGTAATTTGTGCCCCCTAACCCGTGGATTTGCGCCCCCTAACCTGTGGATTTGCCCTAACCCCAGATGTTGTGCCTGGTGCGGCCGGCCCCCCCCCTGCACCCCCCACGCTACGCCACTGCAGCTTGGTTAAAT
>JAXCMG010000044.1:2641565-2671744 GCA_034642415.1 Podarcis siculus | reverse complement strand
GGGGGGGGCCGGCCGCACCAGGCGCAACATCTGGGGTTAGGGCAAATCCACGGGTTAGGGGGCACAAATTACTTGCCTTGCCCCGGGTGCTGACAACCCACGCTACGCCACTGCCAAGCTGGCATCAGGCAAACGGGTGAACATATGGATCCAAATAAAACAGAAGCAAAAGATTATCAAGTGTGTCAACTCTCCTTTTTTTAAAAAAAAAATTAAATCTAATACAGTCTCTGCAAAAAAACAAACAAACATAGCATTGAGTTTATAGTGTCAGTTTACATCATCTTAAAACATTAGTGGGTCATTGTAGGCTGTCCACAGACCTGTTTGGAAACGGGTGGGAGAAATTTGCTATCTACTTCCCTTGTGTGTGAAAAGAAGGGGAGGCAGGTTTCATCAAAGGTGTCTCTCTTTATAAAAGCTTTTGGACAGACAGGGCAACCATCATGTAATCTACCCAACTAGAGGCAGGCAGGCAGGGATACAAGGAGAGGGATGGAGGAAGGTGTTTGTGTAAGAGGCAGAGAGACAGGAATATCCAGAAAGCCACAAAGAAGACACAGAGATGCTTAGTTGGGGAAGCACTGTATTTTGAGCATATTCCTGTGCAAGAGGAAGGGTGGAGATGAGAGAGATGGAGGCAAACTGATGCCTCCGTGCATCTCAATTATTTGAATTTCCCTTTGACTCCTGGGTGCTGCTCTTGCTGCTCTGTTCCTCGAAGGGCTAGAGGAGAAATCTGGTTCCGCTTTCATGAGAAGGCTAATCTACCAACCTTTTACTTTCCAAAACCATGCACAAACTGAAGCACACGGATCCAGATTTTGCAATGCAGATCTCTAGCCAAACAATGACAAATGAAGACACCACAGGAAAGGGTGCATGCAAATGAAAATATTCAGGGGGGGAAATGTGCACATTAGTCAAAAGGGCATGCGAGGGGGGATGTGTTTATAAGGAGACATTTGCACTAAAACGCTGGTAAATTTCCATGAAGATTTCTTTTTGTAAAAAATAGTTTGCAAATTTCTCCAGAAATACTGAGAACTGAATTTAAGGTTGGGAAACTGAGAAGCAGAGAACCAAAACTGACTGCGCCTTCTGCCCCTGGTTCCCCGAGGCAGTCAACTCACCCTGAGGAGGGATTTCAAAGTTTCTGATGACTTGATCTGCAGGAAATTTCCAATCACCGGGAGCGGCATGGGTCCGGGGGGCAGCTTGCCATGGCTCGATATGCTCCTCACTGCTGCCGAAATGAGGAGCCAAGTCAGGCAGAGGACAAGAATGAGAGTTACAATGCTGGCCAGGTCCATGATGGAGGTCACTACCAGTCTGTCCCAGTGCAGACAACTGTCCCATTTTGACAGGGTTCTGGATACTGAATCCAGGCTGGATTTGGCCCCACCTTCTGCATTATGTAACTCTACAAGGCCAACCCGTTGAGAGCTTTAATCCCAATAAACCTATGCCAAAAGTTAATCATCTATTTCCTGGTTATCAGGATTGTGAATATTTGTTCCAGGAGCACGAGAGTTTGTGTGCACATTCTTCGTGATGTGGGTAAACAATTTCCATGCCAATCGACTTTAAACTTTAGTTATCTAGTGTTTTCTAGTCAAAAGTCACGTTGTCCGCATTTGAACTCTCCTGATAACTGCTTATTGCTTCCAAAGTTGTTATGAAATTTTATTTTTTGAGGGTGATTGCAAGACTAAAAGCCTCCCTTGAGTGGAGGGGCTGGAAGGAACAAGGATTGGAGAGAGGCCTGGATGGAGTAGAGAGGGAAGCAGCCAGAATCCAAGGAAGGTTGCTCATGGTTAACGTATTCTATGTTACAGCGAAATAAACATTTGTTTTCAGCTTGCAGTTTCCAGCTTTCTTCACTAATACAAGGAGCAACACAGGGGTATCAAAAATGTGGCCAGCTAACTAAAGCACAGCATACAACAGCTGGATCTTCCAGCAGGGATTTAATGGCAAAAGATTTCTGCATTGCAGGGGGTTGGCCTAGATGCCCTTAAGAGTCCCCACAATTCTATGATTCTGTGTGCATAGGCCTGGGCTGCAAAACTGCATTTGAAGAAACACAACTAATGTAGCCATTGGCAAGAAAGTCAAGGGAATCCCACAGAAGTTAAACAATTCTGGAACTAGCAGTAAGATTGATTTGTGGAGTGCAAATATCCAGAGTGTGGGGTCAGGTGGGATTACTAGGAGGAATTATAAAATATGCATCAAGCCCTTGTGTCCACGATGAATGCATTGTGTTGACTGGGTTTGATACACTGACAATAATTTCTAATCAAATCCCACAACCCTCTGCATCTCTGTCCATTTCCTCTACTGCTCATTTCTCTTGCTTGGCACGTAGCATACACAGCCCAGTTGCTTTGCCAGACAGGAGTCCTGGGCCATAAAGATAGTGGGCCAGCTTCTTTGATGTAGCTTTTCTGATATGTTAATCTCAGCATGTTCATCTTAGGGCCTGGAAATAGTTTCACAGGAAGGTGATAAAGATGCCTATCTCCTTGCCATCCTTCCATACTCTCCTGTTTACTCCTGAGTTTCTCTAGTCCTCTTTTATTTACTCTCAGATTATGTATGCATGCTCAGAGTAGTCTTTGTAGTTAAAAGAATTTCTTTTGATCTAACTTTGTCCCCACGTGGGGTTTGTTGAAATGCTCAGAAGAAATCTGATTGGTTCTTAAGAACACTCTGTAAAAAGTTCTTTTGTGAATAAAACGACCTGGGCCGAGGGGTGGAGAGACGCAGAGATTATTATATGCACCCTTCCCAGAGTCTTGCTGGTTCAAGCCTCTGTGTGTATTCTTATTAATCAGAGTTCAATCCTTCCTTTACTTTGGGAACGCCTCATTTATTTATGAAAATATTTATATACCATTACACCATTAAAATCTTCAAAGCAGATTACAGCAATAAAACATTAAAAAACCATACAATAAAACCATAAAAATTAGAACTTGGCACAGAAGATGCCTGCTGAATCTCGGTTGGCATGTTCCACAGGACTGGGCGGAAGATGCCCACGTCTCGGTTTCTTGTTCTCCAGTGAGCCTCACCAAATCAGGGAAAGATCAGTGACGCTCCTGCAGATGATCTCAAATGTGTCTGGCACTCAAAGGTCACCCAAGTTGAGACCAGGAAAACTTCTCCCGGGTGAGGAACTTTGCACGGCTGAAAAGACCCCCTTCCTGCTGTGATAGGAATTTTATGGTCTTAGATATATGGTAATGTTCATAAGTCTACCAACCAAGCACTTACATGGATCAGCACAGGAAGGCCAACCTGGAACCATTTTGATTCCTAAACTGAGCAAATGTTTTCTCTGCAAAGTCAAAGTGGAAAAGCCTCCCCATTGTCTTTTCCTTCACAAATCCTGTCTTACGGGTATGTCTCTGTTTGAATAGGGTGTGAGCCTGTGACCTGGCCCAGGAACTAAGTATTTATCACTACAAAAGAATGGCCAGCCTACCCAGGAAATCCAATCAAGTAACCTGCCAGACAGGAGATAAACAACAACAGGAGAAAAACAATATTAAAATTTCTGTGATGTAGGTGTGATGTATCTGAGGGGTGCTCTTAGGTTACACCCCTTCTGTGATGTATGTATGATGTTTCTGGGGGTGGTCTTGATCTACAGGGTGGCAATTTCAAAAGTCTTTATAAGGCCTTGCGTGCCATTTTTCTGGGTTCCTCCTCTCTCCTGCAAGTGAGGGGAGCACCCTGTTGCAACAGATCAATAAAGATCAGGCTTACTAGCTGCTTTGCTTCTCAGAATTCTCTGCTTGGCCTCTGTTATTCTCTCCTACCAATAGGGAACCTATGTAAGGACTCTATATGGGCTCTTGGATACCCCATAAGGGAAAAGGGCAATTTTTGTTTACAACATTGTCAATACCTCCCTGAGTTCACACCACAAGGCAGTGGTGGTACAGTGGTTAGAGCTGGGCTGTCCAACACATGGCCCAAGGGCCAGTCCTCAGCAACAATGGACACACACTAACTGCCACAGTCTTCACGTTGCATTCTCAAACTTGGGTAAGTGAGGAGCTGGGCTTTGGGATGGAGGCGTGAGGGATCTGGCTGTTAGGAATACATTCTTCACAAAACAGATTAATAGTTCCTGAAAAGCACTCCAGAAGTTTCTTCGGCATTTGTGGCCTTGTCGGTTAGGACATTCAAATTTTTGCAGCATAGCAAAAGTACCTGAATTGAGTAAAGGAGTAAAAATGAAAAATTGTTCAGTTTTCCTTGATTGCAATGCATGCAAAGAATCAAAAACGTGGGTCTTATCCTAAAAACAAGAGAGTCAGCAACAGCCAGCGTGGTGTAGTGGTTAAGAGCCGTAGTCTCATAATCTGGGGAACCGGGTTCGCGTCTTCGCTCCTCCACTTGGGCTAGTCACACTTCTCTGAAGTCTCTCAGCCCCACTCACCTCACAGAGTGTTTGTTGTGGGGGAGGAAGGGAAAGGAGGATGTTAGCCGCTTTGAGACTCCTTAGGGTAGTGATAAAGCGGGATATAAATCCAAACTCCTCCTCCTCCTCCTCTAATCCATTCTGACCTTTGTGGGCCTTTTTCCAAGTCAGAAGGAGGAGCAAAATATTTCCTTGTTCTAGTAGATTACTACAGTCGGTACACGTGGGTATATTTACTGAAACATAAAAGTGAAACTTTCCAAGTAATTAAAAACTGGATTAACTGTGTAGAGAGAAACAACATGCAGAATTGTAGAGGTGTGAAAACCCTGATGGAAATAGTTTGTTTGTTTGTTTGTTTTAAATGAAGGGGAGTGTTCAGAACCTATGAATCCAGAAACATATCATTCAGTTAGTGGAAGTTAGTTATATATTTCACAATAGAGTAGACCTGATTTGTGTTATTCTATTGGAATCCTTAGTAGGCTTGTAAGTAACCCCCTTGAAAATGCGTGGAAAGGTTTGAAACATATTCTTCTGGCCCTCCAGCTGTTTTGGGACTACAACTCCCATCATCCCCAGTTGGTCATTAGAGTCCCAAAACAGCCGGAGGGCCAGGTTTGGCCATGCCTGCTCTAGACTGTCACTACATCTCTGAGGTGAATTCAAGATTCCACAGATGCATAGCGGTCAACTGTCCCTTATTTGGTGGGAAACTCCCTTATCCCAGTGCCGTGTCCCGCTGCTGTCCCTTATTGATGATATCCCTTAAATTTCCCAGGTTCCAAAGGAAGCAGCTCCTCTCCCTCCCTCCCTGCCGGCCAGGGAGGAGGGAGGCTCCAACTGTGTTGCTTGGCTGCCCGGCCTGCCCCCCACCGGCCTCCTCTCACCAGCCTCGGCCCCTGGGAGCCCCTCCCTGCCGGGACTGGCGGGAGCCTCGGGCCCTTCCGCTGCCATCCTCCTCGCAGCGGCCAAACTGAGCGTATCTGCCTGGGGCCTCCCCTCTGCCTGCCACCGCCGCTCCTGCTAGGCCGTACTGCGGCTGCACCGCCGAAGGACCCGGATGAGATGGGCAGCCTGGCATGGCCTATGAATTGCTAAGGAGCCTTGAGAGGAGAGAGAGGGAAACCATAGAGAAAGCAGTTCAGAGAGAGGAGGGACGGAGGCGCGGGCAGGTGTTCCAAGGGCTCCAAGGGAAGGACCGCAAGCGCTTCTCCCATAGATTTGTAGTGGTAGACTAGCATAGATGGTCTGATCTGCGGGTTTACTTCGGGCGCTATTTTCGCCCCTCTGTCTTCCTCCCGCCCCGCCTGATGGAAGTGAAAGCTGCAGATGGAGCACGAGAGAAAAGACTCAGAACTGCAGCAGCATCTTCATAGCTTGGTCTTCGTTTCGTGCAAAAAGTGGTGGCTGCTTGTAGTTATTTAATTGCAGTGTTTCATCGGCTGGTGTCTTGAGCAGCAACCTCTGAAAACGAAGGGCTAAAAACCGGCACTACTCTTCAAAATTATCTAGTCCCTTTTAACTTGGTATTTCAGCTGGTTGACTAAAATCCCTTATTTTGGCTGCGGATCCCTTATTTTCGAGGCTGCTGGCCCCTTATTTTCAAATCTGTGAGTTGACAGCTATGCACAGATGGTGTACAAAGGTCTGAATGACTTGGGATGGAAATACTTGCTCCTTTGCCCCTGCCACCAGCAACAGGGCATTTGGCCGGGACTTTGGGATGGGCCTTTTCCATGATGGCTCCCCACTTCATTGGGCCTCTCTCCCGCTGGAAATCTAGTTAGCACTTACACACTGCTGGCTTTCAGATGCCCCGTTAAAACCTGGCTGTTGATTCTGGCCATTAGGCAGCTCCTGCCTCTGTCATTGGATACTGTCTGAGGAGTTCTTTCTGTTGCAAATTTAATGCATCATTAAAGAGTCCCATGGACTGCAAGAAGATCAAACCTCTCCATTCTGAAGGAAATCAGCCCTGAGTGCTCACTGGAAGGACAGATCCTGAAGCTGAGGCTCCAAGACTTTGGCCACCTCAGGAGAAGAGAAGACTCCCTGGAAAAGACCGATGTTGGGAAAGATGGAGGGCACAAGGAGATGGGGACGACAGAGGACGAGATGGTGGGACAGTGTTTTCGAGGTTACCAGCATGAGTTTGACCAAACTGCAGGAGGCAGTGGAAGACAGGAGTGCCTGGCGTGCTCTGGTCCAGGGGGCCACAAAGAGCCGGACACGACTAAACGACTAAACAGCAACAACAAATTTTTGATTTTGTGGGATTTTTACAGTTAACCACCCCAAAATGTGCAACTGTGTGGTGGAATATAAATGGGCTGGGGTGGTGGTGGAATGCAGGCTCTTCTGATAATCCCCAGAGGTTCTGGACTTTCTGTGTAAAATTGATCCCATTTTTCTTGCTGTTCTCCAGCTGATTATTTGCTCTCAAGCTGCCGTGATCCGAGTGGCTTCTCCTTTGCCCTGCTTACCTTTCATGGCATACTCTGTTTACCTTTAGCCCTTTCTAGCAAGCAGATGGATTGCATAAAACCTCTGAATGTTAATCAGTTGTGATAAGCAAATTAAGTTCAGATTTGAGCTGATCTGGCCAGCTGGCACAAAAAGGAGGGGACTTTAAGCGGCTCGCTCTTAGCCTCCATTTCCTATTTGAAAAGTAGGGCCAGAAAGGGGCAGGGGGATTCCAGCAGGGGTCTGCACTGATTGGAAATGAAGCAAAAATGTAGAATCGTAGCGGTGGAAGGGACCATGAGGGTCATCTAAGTCCAAGGTCCTCCAAGGCAGGAATCTTTTGCCCAGTTGGGATTTGAACCCATGACCCAGACATTAAAAGTCTCATGCTCTAAAGGCTGAGCTTTCTCAGCTGGCCAGCCCTTTGCGTATATACGACCTCGGTCCTGTATACCTGAAGGAGCGTCTCCACCCCCATCATTCAGCCAGGACACTGAGGTCCAGCGCCAAGGGCCTTCTGGCGGTTCCCTCATTGCGAGAAGTGAGGTTACAGGGAACCAGGCAGAGGGCCTTCTCGGTAGTGGCGCCCACCCTGTGGAACGCCCTCCCTCCAGATGTGAAGGAAATAAGTAGCTATCCTATCTTTAAAAGACATCTGAAGGCAGCCCTGTTCAGGGAAGTTTTTAATATTTAACGCTGTATTGTTTTTAATACTTGATTGGGAGCAGCCCAGAGTGGCTGGGGAAACTCAGCCAGATGGGTGGGGTATAAATAATAAATTATTATTATTATTGCAGGCACAAACAGGATTGAAAGTGGCCCTGTTCATTAGCCGCCACAATAACACCAAGAGCACAAACCATGATGGATGTGCAATACAAAGGATGTCCTGGGCGGGTCCAAAGGCACTTCATTGATTTGTGCCAAAATCCCGATAAGCGCCAAACATCAAGAGCAGCCAAGTCTTGAATTTTGAGATAAAGCTTGGGAGGAGTTGTGAGCAGGAGCAGTTTCCCTCGTTGGCAGGGAGCGTTCCAGCCCCTGCCCAGCTGGCCTGGCTGTGTGCCACGCCCCCAGGTAGCCAACCAATCAGGTGGAGACTTGGGGGCGGGGTTTTGCCTCTCGCATGTGGCCGCGACAGCACTTCCCTTTCAGTCCGCTGCTGGTTTTCGTCGGATCACCCACCCACCCTCCCTCCCTTTGTTCACTGCTTGGTTCTTGACATTGCTATGGACCTGTGATGGTTGCCTTGGTTGTCCAACGGACCCGGTAGGAATTTTTATCCAACTGGCAAATTGGCACCGGCCACTTGGTTTTTAGCCTAAAAGTAAAGGTAAAGGGACCCCTGACCATTAGGTCTAGTCGTGGCCGACTCTGGGGTTGCAGCGCTCATCTCGCTTTACTGGCCAGCGTACAGCTTCCGGGTCATGTGGCCAGCATGACTAAGCCGCTTCTGGCAAACCAGAGCAGCGCACGGAAATGCCGTTTACCGTACCTATTTATCTACTTGCACTTTGACGTGCTTTCGAACTGCTAGGTTGGCAGGAGCAGGGACCGAACAACGGGAGCTCACCCTGTCGCGGCGATTCAAACTGCCAACCTTCTGATCAGCAAGCCCTAGGCTCTGTGGTTTCACCCACAGCACCACCCGGGTCCCTTGTGTTGAATTATACAGAGCATTAATTCTTAACGGTCATCGCACCCACTTATTGTCAGACACAAAAGTGTTTGTTTCACCAAATTAACTTCTTTTTGCAGCCAATAACTAAAGCTTTGAACTGCCGACCTTCTGATCGGCAAGTCCTAGGCTCTGTGGTTTAACCCACAGTGCCACCCACGCCCCAGGTATTTCGCCTACCTCGTAGCAAATCGTCACAACTTTTAGGTATTGGCGGTTAGGCATTGGAATATGTTTGTGTATTGGAGGGCAGGGTGTGGCCATCGCCTACCCCTCCACTTTATGGGTATTCCATTAAAGGAATCTGGCGGCCGTGGATCCTGTCCGACGCCCTTGCTGGTGGCTAGGGCCATGGCACGACCCCCGGTGACATCAGGGGGAGCTTCCAGTTGTATTTGCATCAACAGGCTCCTCCCACTGGTGGTTAACCCTTGTTAGACTCAGCCCTCCCTGAGGGGGTGGAGTCACGCTCTGTTGTTTTATCCAGTGCCTAAGCCAATACCTCTCACATGCTGTAATCAATAAAGTTGTGGCCTTTTTTTAGCCCATTAACCTAACATACTGTGTCCATGTGTCTTTCTTATCCCCAAGGGGGTGGCGGGTCCTTGAATCACAAAGCTTCACTTGCAGAAAGAGAATTTCACACTCCAAGTCTGGCGTGGTAAAATGGGAAATGTTTGCAAAATAGGTAGGGAAATCCACCCGAGCTTTGGGTCTGTCGTTGAGCAATCTTTGGCCTCTTTTGCCAGCTCTTTTCTCACAGTTCTCATTTCAGTGTCTCTCACACCTCCTGGCAACCCAGGAGTGCCCTTAGCGTGCCAAATGCCACGAAGGGAGGGTTTGTTTGTACAGTCTTCTCCTCCGGTTCCACCCAAGGCTGGATAAACCTGCCTTGTTTTGATCCTCTCCCCGGTCCACTTCCCTCCTTTGAGATTATCCTCCTTATCAGCAAGTCTGGTCAAGAGCCTACAGGCCTCAGAAACAGAGCTAACTTTTTTCTTTTCTCTTTTCTTTGTCTGAAAGGGCCGCATACACCCTCTGGGGGCCGCACATCAGCTGTGTGCATGTTATTGTTGTTTAGTCGTTTAGTCGTGTCTGACTCTTCATGTCCCCCTGGACCAGAGCACGCCAGGCACTCCTGTCTTCCACTGCCTCCCGCAGTTTGGTCAAACTCATGCTGGTCTATTCGAGAACACTGTCCCACCATCTCGTCCTCCGTCGTCCCCTTCTCCTTGTGCCCTCCATCTTTCCCAACATCAGGGTCTTTTCCAGGGAGTCTTCTCTTCTCCTGAGGTGGCCAAAGTCTTGGAGCCTCAGCTTCAGGATCTGTCCTTCCAGTGAGCACTCAGGGCTGATTTCCTTCAGAATGGAGAGGTCTGATCTTCTTGCAGTCCATGGGACTCTCCAGAGTCTCCTCCAGCACCACCAGACACAAACAACATGAATGTGTGGATCAGCTAAGGAGGAAGGCTGTGGCCACTTCATGCTCACTAAATGATCCCTCTGGTGATTTGAAAGTTCATTGTGTTGGTTTCTTTAGTGAATTTTTAAATTGAATTAATATGCAAATACAAACAAAGCAAAACATACATACATATCAACTAAAGACAAGAGGAAAAAAGGAAAAAAAGGAAAATGTACACTAAGCAAAAACAGAACAAAAGCAAAAATTAAGAACATAAAGATAATAAAAAATAACTATAATAAACACTTAAGACAATTTAAATCATCACCCATACAAAAATAACCTGTACAATTTCTTCTGTTTCTATGTTAGAATTTAGATGTCTATATTCTTCTTCTACAATTGACAGTAATTTATTTTGTAGCAAATACTCTTATTTTATTTCCATCTTTATGTTCCTTTTATATAACTTTTTGTAATAATTTATAAATATTTCTTTTATTTTTCCAGGGTCAACTATTTCTTCCCCTTGATCTATTACTTTATTTATAATTCTCTCTGTTTGTTTTTTTCTTTATAAACCAGGCTAACACCCTGCCGGGCTTGTTAGCCGATACAAAATATCTTCGTCTCATCCATTTAATTTTGTTTTCTACTTCTTTGTTTAATAGATTGGAAATGTGTGATTGTAGGATCTTTATATTTTGATTTATCCTTTCATTTTTTGGATTTTTAATCAGTTATTTTTCATTGTCTCTTACCTGTCTTATTATTTCTTGTATGTTATTTTCCTTTTTCTTCTTTATCCGAACCATTTGTTGTATCCCAAAACCGCTCATGTAGGCCTTGCTTGTGTCCCAAATTACATTTATATCTGATCCTTGTGTTTTATTAATTTCAAATAATTCTACCAGCGTTTCTTTTGCTCTTTCAACTATTGGTTTGTCCCTCCAGTTCGTTTTGTTTTGTTTTGCTGCTGCTACTGTCAAATTCAATGATGTCTAGGAGTAGGGACATAAAAATTTGCTTGGAGGCTGGTATTAGAGCCCTGAGCAGGAGGCAAGCTGCTCTCCCCCCCCCCCCACCTGCCATAACCTGGATTTAAAAAGAAAAGGCAATTGAATGGATAGAGTTGCTGGATGCAAAACAAAACTTTTGGTTCTTCTAAAACCCTCCTTCCATTTCCTATCCACAAGCTCCATTATTTTAAGGACTGATAGAAGAGATGTGCTTTTGGCACCTTAAACTTTTAAGGCACCTCCCTCCCCCGGCCAATCTAGTGCCCCCTGACTTCCTGGATTACAATTCTCATAAACCCCAGCAGCATATGACCGCGCTGGCTAACTCTGAGGGGAGTTGCAGTCCCAAACATCCAGTGGGCACTCGCTTGGGGGAGGCTGCCTTGATGCTTTAAAACTTTCATATGTAATAATAATAATAATAATAATAATAATAATAATAATAATAATTTATTATTTATACCCCACCCATCTAGCTGAGTTTCCCCAGCCACTCTGGGCGGCTCCCAATCAAGTGTTAAAAACAGTACAGTGTTAAATATTTAAAACTTCCCTGAACAGGGCTACCTTCAGATGTCTTTTAAAGATAGGAAAGCTGCTTATTTCCTTCACATCTGAAGGGAGGGTGTTCCACAGGGTGGGCGCCACTACCAAGAAGGCCCTCTGCCTGGTTCCCTGTAACCTCACTTCTCGCAGTGAGGGAACCGCCAGAAGGCCCTCGGTGCTGGACCTCAGCATCCGGGCAGAACGATGGGGGTGGAGACTCTCCTTCAGATATACTGGACCTTTGAGGCCGTTTAGGGCTTTAAAGGTCAGCACCAACACTTTGAATTGTGCTCGGAAACGTACTGGGAGCCAATGCAGATCTCTCAGAACCGGTGTATGATGGCCTCGGTCTCTGAGGTTCCACAAAATGGTTGTTTCTGCTGCAACAGCTGCTCCTCTTGCAGCTGTTGCTTTTAAGCAATACTTAAAAAAAACACAAATAGGTGCCAGGAACTTGCCATGAAGAAACTGCCATCTCATGCACCAAAAGCAATTTACATTCTGGGGGTTGGGAGCAAAGGGCATACAGCCATAGACAGCATTTTCAGGGCTGGGCTGGGCTGGGTACAAATTATGTTTACCAAGGCTACAGGTTCTGCTATAAAGGTGAAGATTTCCAAGATTTGCACCAGTCACACTGATTTCTGTTTGCTTTCATCAGCCCAACCGTGCGAGGGCAGGTGTGGCTGTGTTAGTTCCCCAAGTCCCCAGATAAACCTCCCTCTCCATTTGCTTCGGGCATGTTGGAGCTGGCAGAAAGCCTCTTGGCCTTGCTGGTGGTTTGCCTTTCGGCCTTGGTCCTCCTCTCAGCATGGAGCCAAATGGCTCAGAGAAGGCAGCTGCCCCCAGGGCCTACGCCCCTCCCCATCCTGGGCAACTTGCTGGATCTGAAGACCCATGACATGCTCACGTCGTTCAAGAAGGTAAGCCGTGGCGACGGCACCCGTCTTTGCAGAGGTCAGACTATTTGTCCACTCTGACTGGAAGCCCCAGCTCTCCTGAACCTCAGGGGAAGGGATATCTTTGCCATCATCACCTGTATGTCTTCAGCCTTTGAGTAGCCATGCACCCAGGGCCTCTCCTGGAGGACCTTACGGTCTTCAAACAAAAACATCTTGGAGGTCCCGGGCCACAGGGAGGTTAGGCTGGCCTCAACCAGAGCCAGGGCTTTTTTGGCCGTGGCCCCGATCTGGTGGAACGCTCTGCCACAAGAGACTAGGGTCCTGCAAGACTTGACATCTTTCCACAGGGCCTGCAAGACAGAGCTGTTCCACCAAGCCTTTGACCCCCTCCTTTGGTAATCCTCACAGAACTCTAGCCCAATGGTTGCCATGAATTTGATTTTGAATTGATTTTAGAATGAATTGATTTTAGAATGCTGTGTTAACTTTTATTGTTGTTAGCCGCTCTGAGCATAGCTTCGGCTGGGGAGGGCGGGATATAAAAACAATTATTTTATATTATTATTATTATTATTATTATTATTATTATTCTGCGTGAGGACCAAGCGATCTACCATTGCCCCTTTCCGTTGAGGCTCTCCTGCCTCAGGACAGGTGCCAAGATGAGACTCATGAGGGCTAGAACCTTGTCATTAAAAAAGAAAGAAAATTAAAGCGGGAGGACAAGGTGACCAAAAAACCAACAACCCTCTTCTCATTCTATTCTCTTTCTCTTATTTCCTTCTTTTGTTAGGCTCTGGCTCTGAGTTCTTGTCTGTCTAGCATATAAAACTGCACTTTCCATTGTTGGTCTCTCTCCTTTTTTTGCTGACTTTGCTGGACCTCTGACCCTGAGCAAATTCATAGGCCGCCCTATCCCATTTCCCCTCTTTTAAGGAATACTTTGCAATCTATCTTCTTTGCTTTGTTTTTACCTCTAAATTTCTATACCTCTCCCTCACACGCTTCCTTTCCTTCCTTGCATATCTTTCTACAGTGGTACCTCGGGTTACATACGCTTCAGGTTAAATACGCTTCAGGTTACAGACTCCGCTAACCCAGAAATCGTGCTTCAGGATGAGAACAGAAATCGTGCTCTGGCGGCGCGTCAGCAGCAGGAGGCCCCATTAGCTAAAGTGGTGCTTCAGGTTAAGAACAGTTTCAGGTTAAGAACGGACCTCCGGAACTAATTAAGTACTTAACCTGAGGTACCAATGTATCTGCTTTTAGATTGGAGGCCATTTCCACTCACAAGTCTGGCTTATCGTTTGCAGGAGGAAAGCAAACGAGCGGATGCAACCAGCAGCAAATTCCAGTCTCTTTTAATTAACCGAAAGTGGGCCAAAGATATGCATTAATAAACTGGGATTAATACCCACCTCTGGCTACAGCGAGATAAGCCTGTGTGCCCATGGAGTTTGCAGAGGTGGTGGGTATTAAATTTCCCAGCCACCGCCTGTTCCCAAGAGGTGCAGCCCTTTGAAAGGGTATCAGGTTACCCTCTTGAAGGAAATGTGCCAAGGCTTGTCAGGGTGGTGGGGCGGGTGGAGCTCTTTCTGGGGGCAGAAGAAGAGCCTTGTGGCAAGAACAAAGACAAAGGGGATTTGCCACCGTGACTCCAGCGCTGGAGCTGCGCCGGGTCCCTTGCGTCATGATCTGCGGCGTTTTGGGAGGTAACGCAATAGCACCAAAACCGATACCAAGTCGCCCTTTTTGGTTCAGGTGCCAACACCGTGAATGCAGCCAGTCCGGGCAGGGCACCAGGTTGGGGCCATGCTCCATGGCGGATAGGGTGCTTTGCATGCCAACAGGGAGCAGCAGTGGGACCGTCCTCCACTTGAGGCCTCGAAGAGCAGCAACCGATAGTCAAGTAGGAAACCTAGATGGCACCGAGATGTAGCAGTGGGCAGCACTTCCCATCAGCTCAGCCAGCACAGCAGTTGTCCCATCATCCCTAGCATTATGCAGCCACGCCAGTTGGGGCTGATGGGAGTTGTAGTCAGGGCCGTCTTAAGCATATCCGGCGCCGTGGTGCAAAGATCCCTTCGGCGCCCCACCCGCTGTTATTGGCCTTTTCCCAAGCCTGTGCGGGGATCACTCTCCTCCTGCGGAGGCTTGGGAGGCAAGCTGCACGCCCGCCAGCCATATGGTTGATGGGGCACAGCTGGCGGGCTTGCAGGAGGGAAAGGGGAGGCCACCGGCAATGCCGCGCAGCTTCCCCACTCGCTTGGGTGCCCCTGAAAGGCTGGCGCCCTGGCGCAATGCACCAGTAAACCCAATGGGAAGGACGGCTCTGGTTGTACTTCAAAACATCTGGAGGGCATTGGGTTAGAGAGGGCTGTGCTAGATGGTCCATGGCAGGAGGCAAAGGCTAGCAGGGATATTAAAGGTAAAGGGACCCCTGACCATTAGGTCCAGTCGCGGCCGACTCTGGGGTTGCGCCATTCATCTCGCATTATTGGCTGAGGGAGCCGGCGTATAGCTTCCGGGTCATGGGGCCAGCATGACTAAGCCGCTTCTGGTGAACCAGAGCAGCGCACGGAAAAGCCGTTTACCTTCCCACCGGAGCGGTACCTATTTATCTACTTGCACTTGACGTGCTTTCGAACTGCTAGGTTGGCAGGAGCAGGGACCGAACCACGGGAGCTCACCCCGTTGCGGGGATTCGAACTGCCGACCTTCTGATCAGCAAGCCCTAGGCTCTGTGGTTTAACCCACAGCGCCACCCGTGTCCCATAGCAGGGATATTACTTATTACTTATTAAATTTGTTAGGTTTTTATTTATACTTTATACATTTCATTAGTTTTACGATCAATTTAACATTTCAAAGTTTGACTTCCTTCCCCCACCCTTTCTGCAGTTCCTTAATTTTTTAATATCTTCTGCGTTTCCAAATTCATTCAATTTACTCATTTAATTATCTACTTTAAATATACTCTCTTATGAAACTGCAGGTTATTACAATAATCCTGCCAATGTTTTTTTCTGTTTGCAATGCATCTGTAAATATTCAATAAACCATTTCCTGTTTCTTATCTTCATTTCTTATTCTTCCGGTAAGTTTCGCCATTTCTGCATATTCTTATGGAATTTGTTAGGCTTTTTTTCTTGGCCCAAGGCAACGCAAAATGACTTACAGCCAATACGATATGTCTCAGGGAAGATCACTAATGACCCTGCCCGGTTCCCATTTCAGCTAAGAGACCAGTATGGACCAGTGTTCACAGTTCACTTGGGACCCAGACGGGTGGTCGTCTTGTATGGATACAAGGCCATCAAGGAAGCCCTGGTGGACCATGCCGAAGAGTTCAGTAGTAGAGGGTACTTGGCCACAGTGGACGACTTCGTTCAGGGTTTAGGTGAGTTCCAAAGGGATCAGTCAGTTACATGGAGCCACAGCAGAAATAAGTCTGTACTAGTCTTCCATATTTGCAGGGCCATTCCCAGTAAGCAACCCATCTGAAGCATGTTTAGCTATTCTAGGATCTCAACGGCCCCATGTCTTCGTCTTCACCCGCTTTTGCAGTCCTTCTTATTTATGTAGCTCTCTATGGAGCTCTGACCACAACACCTCTTGGTGTTGGACAGCCATCTCAGCACTTGCAAACAACCCTGGTTGCCTAGAGCAGACCCCTTCAACCTTGGCACCCAGATATTGGTGGACTACAATTCCCATCATCCTTGCTGAGCTGGCTGGGGATGTTGGGAGTACCAGTCCCAAATGTAGGATATATCCAGGCTCGTATGACCAACATGTTTAACTCTAATTAATGGATGGAGGGGTTAAGACCACAGAGTAAGCTACCATGCCAGGCTAAGCTAGGCCACACACCCTCTCCTTGGGAGATGGTTTACCAAACCCTTTGTTCTCTATTGTGAACCCTATCACTAAGGAGGTCTAACCTGGATGCTTAGACTGCATGGCTTTAGCAAGCCATCTTTGTATTTCTATACAAATAATTGAGAAATGGTTACCACTTTTTCGAACCCAAGATACTACCTCTGTCTTTTCTGGAGGCGACTTTTGAAGAGTCTGTAAGTAAACCATTTTTAGCTTATCAACCAGGTGGTTAGCTTCTCAGCTAAGGGAAGAAGGGAGCTTTGGAAGAAGGGGATATTTTAAAGGTCTAACAGCCTTTATTTTAGGATTTAACCTCCTTCCGTCAGGCCTGTAAGACAGAGCTATTCCGCCTGGCCTTTAATTTGAATTCAGCCTGATCTTTTATTTCCCTTCCCTTCCCTCCCCTTTTTATGCAGTTCACCTGCTCTGAGACCCACAGCTAATTCTCCCCTGGCCTCCTCGCTGGCCCAAGTAGGAACAATTCAGCCAGCTAGCCCTGGGGATTTTCTAATGTTTATTAGATGGATTTTCCCCAAATTGATTTCTGAACTTTGAATTTTATTGTTATTCATGTTTTTATACTGTATTTTACACTGCTTTTACAATTAAGTGTTTTAAATTTGTTGTTAGCTGCCCTGAGCCCAGTTTTTGAACCGGGAAGGGCGGGGTATAAATAAAATTTTATTATTATTTATTATTTATTTCCATGCTTTACTTTGCTGCATGTTTTATGACTTTAAATCCCTGCTGGGGCTCTACGAACCACCCAACGTGAGAGCAGATTAATGCGCAAACAGGGTCATCCTGAAGAATGAAAGCAGGGGAAACACATCTGGAAGGATGGGAATTGTAGAGTTCCCCATTTGCTGCCATTGACTGCTGAGGGAGTTGGGTTTTGTTTGTTTGTTTTCTGCGTTTTCAGGGATTGCTTTTGCCAACGGGGAACGTTGGAAGCAACTCCGACGGTTCACTCTCAGCACCTTGAGGAATTTTGGAATGGGGAAAAGGTCCATCGAAGAGCGGATCCAGGAAGAGTCCCAGTTCCTGTTGGAGGAATTCAGAAAAACTGGTGGTCAGGATATTTTCCTCCTTTCTTGTACTGTGAAATAGGGGGAAGGCCGTAGCTCTGTGGTAGGGCAACTGCTTGGCCTGTAGGTCACAGGTTCAATTCCCAATGGCATCTCAAGGTAACAATACAGATGATACAACTGTGGTTGGTTTAATCACGGCTGGAGAGGGGGAGACGGCCTATAGGAAGGAAGTTGAGCAGTTGGGGGAGTGGTGCAGGAAAAACAACTTACTCCTTATCTTAAAGAAAACAAAAGAGATTATTGTGGACTTTAGGAAATGTAAATTGAATATTCAGCCACTTATCATTGAGGGGAAGTCCATGGAACAGGTCTCGGTGTTTCGATTTGCGTGGCGAGTTCCCGCCTCCCCCCATAGAAATAAAGACACAGGACACAAGAATTTGAGTTAATGGGTCAAATTAGGCCACAACGTAATTGATTACAGGAATTGAGGGGTATTGGCTTAGGCATTGGTTCTACTACTAACCGGCCTGGCCGGTGAGGGTTAACCACCAGTGGGAGGAGTCCTGCTGAGGCACGTCAAATAGGGCCTCCCCTGGGGTCACCGCGTGGGGGCGTGCCGTGGGTCCACACCTCCATAGGCTTAGGACAAGGCCATGCCCCCCAGAATCCTTTACCGGACTACCCTTTATTTGGGAGAAGGTGATGGCGCTCCCTCTCCCCCTTCATCTGCATAACAATAGACTGTACCCCCACCAGGTGAGGCCACGCCCCCGCGCCCGCCGATTGGCTGGCACGGGGTATGACGCGGCTGAGTATTCCCTGCTATCGTGTGGGGCTGGAGCCAGCCCCCACGAGTGCGGAGAGGGGCGTGAAGCCCGCAACCCCACCTCCTCCCTAGCTCAGAAGTGGATTTCTGGGAATGGAGTTGAGAGATGACCTAATCTGGGGTGAAAACAGCAAAGACCTGATGAAGAGAGCACAGCAGAGGTTATATTTTCTAAGAATCCTCCGGAAAAACAATCTCTCAGAGGACCTCTTGATGGCATTTTACCATCGTACTGTGGAGAGCGTATTAACTTATGGTCTGTGTGTGTGGTTTGGGAGCTGCACAGTCAGGGAAAAAACAATGCTGTCCAGGGTTGTAAAGACTGTGGAGAGAATAATTGGGTGCACTCTTCCCACCTTGGATCAAATCTACGCTTCCAGGTGCCATAAGAAAGCTGCAGAGATAGCGCAGGATAGTGCACACCCTGGAAATGATCTCTTTCAGCTTCTGCCTTCTGGAAGAAGGTATAGGGATATAAAGACCAGGACTAGCCGCCTGAGAAACAGTTTCTACCCAAATGCAATTCTGGTTCTAAACGCAGTGTAAGGAGTCTCTATAGTATATTGTATTTTAAAATGGGGTATCAGAGTTGTTGTTGTCCATGCCTAAAGTACTGGCTCCCTTGACCCTTACTGATATATTTCAGTCAAGGTGGAAGAAGATAGTAAATAAGAAAGTACTCAGTCTAGGATTCTCACAGAATGCCATTCTTGCCATGAGTTATGTAAAGAAAACATACACCAACGCATCTGGGATATCGGGTTGCAAAATTATATAAATGCAGCTTCTATTTTTCCAACAGAGGGCAGGCTCTCATTCTTGCTGATCATCTGATCAATCTATTCCAAAATTTAGGAAAGCATTAAATTTAATGTTCTTCCATCTGCAGAACTGAAGGGCAATATCCAGGGTTATCAATGGCCAGAGGGTTTGTTGACGAACATTGCTAATACATTCACAGCAAACTGGAATGAGTGCAATGAGAACAAGCGAATCCCCCAAACCCCACCCACTGAATCCCGACCAGCCTCCAACCTCTCTGCCTTCCAACCATCTTATTCCCAGTTGCTGTTCTCTGCTCAATTCCCTCCTCCTGCTTACCATTCCATTTACACTCTTCCCTCACCTCCCAACCCCAAACACAGTTCATGCCAGGTACACAGAACAGGTGAGCAGCTCCTGAAAGGGTGATAGGTCAGGGGCTGTTGGCTTGCCTACTCTACAGACTAAGGCCCAGACTTGCAAAGTTCATCACTAGCAAAAGACAGGGGTTGAATCCTGGTTTTCATCTCATGGCTCCCATTCTCTCTGCAGGTTCCCCTTTTGACCCCACGTTCTTCCTGAGCCGGTCTGTTTCCAACGTCATCTGCTCCATTGTTTTCGGTCGGCGCTTTGACTATGAAGACAAAGACTTCCTCTCGTTGCTGGCCAAGATCAATGAGAATTTTGTGCTGATGAGCAACACCTGGGGCCAGGTGAGAACTTTGGCTGGGGAGCGAGGAAGGTGGGCTTCAGATGTTGCCCTACAAGGGGATCCCAGAGGAACCGCCCCCTTTCTCGTCACTGGAGGCCGAGGCTGGCAGCAAATCCAGCCTGATGAATCTTTAACTTAGTCGGGATTTGTGCAACACACAGGTTGATCGAGTTCGGCCCTTCCGCACAAAATTTTGTTGAGTCACTTTCTTTGGTAGGCTTCCAGGTATGAAAGGAGAGGCAAGATCAGGTGACATTGTTGTTTTTCTACTTAGGGAGCCTTAATGAGGCAGCAGGACAAACCAAAGGAAGGTTCCCTGACGTGCTTTTTTTAATGCATGGAGTTTTATTGCCACCAGTTTGACAAGTCTTCTGTTTCCGCCTGTCTAAGGTGCTTCCAGGTGGGAGGCCTAGCTTAGCAAACAGGTCCTTCAGACATAGACACCATTTCTGCTTTTAATTTAGCAGATTTTCTGTGGGAAAGGGCAAATCCAGGTGAAATGGGAGGAAATACAGGCTAGCATTTAGATGCTGATGAGGAGTACCAGCCCCATAACCAGTCACCACTTAGAAAAGCAGCTTTGCGTCTTCAGTGTATGCCTTCTGCATATCTAACAGGAAGATTTAATAAAACCCTCGTTTACCAAAGACTCCGAGTTAGGAAAGGTGAAGGATATTCAACACTATTTGTTACGATGTCCTTTGCGCTCTCTCCAACCAATCTCCCCTTGAGCAAATCTCTATTTTGTTGGCTATCAATAGTGTATTTATTACTGCACAGGTTGCAAAATTTGCCCTGGCCGCAAGTAAGTTGAGAGCTAGGCACCAAGATAAGTATCGTGGAAAAAGTGGAGTGCTTAACATATGCAGGTGTGATTTTTGCATTTTTGTATGTTTTCTTTGCTGTTGTTGCTGTTCAGTTTTAAATTAATTATCTGTGTCCTACGCATTGTGATGGCTTATAGCTTTTCGCAATAAAGATTTAATTCATTCATTCGTAATCAGCACCGAAACACCCTGGGAGAGTTCTGGGTGGCTCTTCTTGAGACCATCTCACCTTTTCCAGAGGGGAGACCCCAGATTTAAGACCCACTGAAGAAGACTTGCTAAAACAGATAAGACTACTTGGAGGGGAAGCATAAGATTTTTAGGAGGAGGGAAAATGTAAACGTAAAGGGACCCCTGACCATTAGGTCCAGTCGTGACCAACTCTGGGGTTGTGGCGCTCATCTAGCTTTATTGGCCGAGGAAGCCGGCGTACAGCTTCCGGGTCGTGTGGCCAGCAGGACTAAGCCGCTTCTGGCGAACCAGAGCAGCGCACGGAAACGCCGTTTACCTTCCCGCCGGAGTGGTACCTATTTATCTACTTGCACTTTGATGTGCTATCGAACTGCTAGGTTGGCAGGAGAGGGAAAATGAGACCACTGTAATTTGCCTCCTGGGAGCGACATCCAGGAGAAGGCAGCACTAAAAGAAAACTGGTGACACCAAAGATGGTAGTGAGTGATCAAAGATGATGAAAATCTCTTTGGTGGGGAAGTTTTTGAAAATCAGAAGGGGTATCAAGAAGATGGAGAACACAAGAGACTCATCCAGCCTTCCCCAACCTAGTGTTTTCCAGATGTTTTGGACTCCATGTTCTCCCAAATTCCAATTCCAGTGGGGCAGAGCTGCAGCAATAGCCTCCAAACAGTGGAGTCAACTGCTGCTTACCTGGACAAGTCGGGGCCAGGTGGGGGCAAGGTCTGGGCTGTACAGATACATAATATGCTGATCCAGGGGGCTAACCGAGAGGCGAGGTCCGAGTCCAGTCCGAGGTTGATGGTGTGGTGTGGAGGCTGTCAGTCAAAGCTGTAGCTAGGTCCAAGGCAGGGAGTCGGGAGGAGTCAGGAACTCTGGCAGAAGAGCAGGACAGGATGCAGGCAGGAACAGGCTGGAACAACGTTGCTTCCACAACCTGGGACTGGGCTGGCTGGCTTTTATCTGCCCCGAGGCATAGGGCGGCCCTGGTCCACAGGTGACTCGCCTCTCCTGGCCTGGAGGCGAGCACTCCCCCCTGTGAGAACTTAGTTCCCTCCGCCTCTCTGCCCTGAGCCTCTGCAGCTCAGGAGAGGCTGGAGGGTTACTGGACCCAGAGGCAACCTCCTCTTCCCCTGACAGGGCTGAGAGTGGAGCACCTGCAGGCAGTGGGTCCTCCATCACCTCAGGGGCCAGAGCAGACTCAGCTGGTGCCTGTACCTGAGGACCCAGAACAG
This sequence comes from Podarcis siculus, assembly GCA_034642415.1. Lineage (NCBI taxonomy): Eukaryota > Metazoa > Chordata > Lepidosauria > Squamata > Lacertidae > Podarcis > Podarcis siculus. The sequence goes on along the minus strand of JAXCMG010000044.1, from coordinate 2,649,820 downwards.
GTGAGGGCCCTTCAGGCTCATGCCCGAGCCCCGGCTCAGCTGGTTCTGGAGGCGGGGACTCCTGTGCAGGCTGGGATTCCTCAGGTTCAGCCTCCGAGTCTGAATCCCAGGCCATCACACATAATGGTGGAGGCCTCGCCACCATCTTGGCCATCTCTCCTGGACTCCACCATCATGGAGGGCACCAGGTTAGGGATGACTCTATTTCATAATGAGCCATCATTGAGCGAAGGCTGTGGGTGTCAGAAGCAACATCAAGGTGCTTGAAGGATGAATGCTCGAAACGTGACAGATCATTGCTCTTCGTGCAGCTGTACGAGATGTTTCCGTGGATCATGAGGTTCCTGCCAGGGCCCCACAAGAAGATGTTCCGGAACTTGGATGACATCTACGACTTTGTGGCCGAGAGGGTCAAGGTGAATGAAGCGTCACTTGACCCTGACAACCCCCGGGATTTTATCGACTGCTTCCTTATTCAAATGAAAAAGGTATCCTCCTTTTATAACCGTGGGTTATAAAAGGCTAGTTGCCCATAGCAACGGCCTTCTCCATCCTCAACCAGCCCAATGAAGATGACTCCCTTGGGGGTCTTCAGAGGTGAAATGAGGCGAATGGAGACCACAGAGGGAGGGGAGAGAGGGTGGTCTACAGGCAGACTAGCTGGACTGATATCCTTCAAGCACCAGGGCAAGACTTCTTTAATGTCTACCTGGATTCAGAGATCATCTTCAGAGGCCCTTCTTCGTGTGCCTCCTCCGCGAGAGGTCCAGAGGGTGGGAACACAAGAACAGGGCCTTCTCTGCAGTGGCTCCCGGTCTGTGGAATGCTCTCCACAGGGAAGTTTGCCTGGTGCCTTCACTGTACACCTTTAGGCACCAGGCAAAAATGTTCCTTTTTAACCAGAACTTTGGATGACCGGATGGGCATCCCATACCCTTTTAAAATGTGGCTCTTTTGGGGAGGGTGGGTTATTGAGTTATTGTTTTTATTTTGCTTTTATGTATTTTGGTCTTTTCTGTGAACTGCCCTGAGACCTTTGGGTATAGCTCAGTATATGAATTAAATAAATTTAATAATAATAATAATAATAAATAAATAAATAAATAATAATAATAATGGACCAGCCTTATTAGATCTTTTCAGCTCTGTTTTAAAAGCTGGCACTTTCTGGCTGCTCCACTCTTTCTTACGAAGTATTATATTAAATGGTTGGTTATTCTTTTGCTTGTGTGTGTGTTTTAAATGGAAATCTTGTAATCTGCTCTAGGGTCACATAGACTGATGAGTGGAATATAAACTTATAAATAAAAGTGTGCTCCTACATGGGGAGGGATGGGGAGAGACTGGCAAAGGGAATCTGTGGCAAAGCAACTGCCATGTTGGCTCGTTGTGGCCAGCGTGGAATGTGGGCAGCTAATTTCTCTTTCCCCCCACCTTTGACTTTGCCCTCCGTTTGGCTTCAGCGGAGGAGAATCTAGTACACTTAAGAGTCATGGCTTGTGTAGATCTAGTCCTATGAGTTGGGGGGGGAGATGCCAGGTGATCCATCTCACAGGCTCCTGTGGCCTCTCAGCCACCCTCCCTAGGGAGCATAGGATTGCTCCCTAAATAAATAGAATAATGACGGTGGCCTACCTTGCAGGCCTGTTGTGTTTGAGAGAACCTTAAGGGCATTGCCTTTTTAAGACGGAATTTAAAGAGGGAGTAAGAGATCGGTCATTTTGTGGAGATAACAAATTTGAAGAGCATGGTAGGCAGTTTTCCACCTGACCTACGAGGCGGGAACCAGACTCACCCATCTCTGCTTCAGATTCCTGGGAGGCCAGAGGGACACTGCACTGCTTGTGAGGACTGATGAGCCCGGAATCACTGGAACAAACTTTGGGGTTGGGGCAAATGTGGACCCCAGGCAACAGAATGGCTGGGTCAGATCTCAGTGATCACAGGCAGGAGGAGAAAACTACCCCTGCCTCCGGGAAGTTTAGGGAAGTTTTTAATATTCTCTTGGGAGCCACCCAGAGTGGCTAGGGAAACCCAGCCAGAGGGGTGGAGTGTAAATAAATAAAAATTATTGTTCTTCTTATTGAAGGAGAGCAAAAACCCTCTGAGCGAGTTTCATCTCAAAACGATGATCATGACCGTTCTCAACCTGTTCGTTGCTGGGACTGAGACCGTGAGCTCCACACTCCGTTTCGGATTCCTGATTCTGATGAAATATCCAGAGGTGCAAGGTAATAGGGGACGGATGCGAGTCAAGGGAGGACATTTTACAGTTTAAGTTTAAAAAGGGATGCATTATCTTAGGGAGTGGGGTTGGCCATCTTTTGTGGGCCAGCAGTGGGTGAGGAAGTCTTAATTTGAGGCTTCTCCATCCAGAGGGAGAGAAAATAGGGAGTTGGCAGAGGGCACAGAACCTGGACAGAGGTCAGTCTGCCATCCCTCAAGAGTTGCCTGTTTGATCTCAGCCAGGAAGGAGTTCCCACAGAATCAGGCCCACAGCAGTACCTATGTAACATTCAGGACTCAGTACATGCTGTCCAACTGAACCACAGGGGACCACTGAAGCCCTCAGTGATCAGGCAGGGAATTAGGCAATCCTTAAGGTATCCTGGGCCCAAATTTCTTAAGGGCCTTGTAAATTAATATTACCCATGGGACTCAGTTTTAATATCCTCCTTCTGGCACATTCCCAGAGACACCATATAAGCAAGACGCCAAGAAGATCTCCATAGGAAAAATTGGCTATTTTTTTTTTCTGAACATTGTGTATTTAAGCAAGATCCAGATCTGTGTAGCGATCAAGACTTCCAAGGGAAGCACCTTGGGGGCTATAATCCATTGGCAATAGGGAAGGGGGGGGGTTCAATTCAGTTCACATTTAAAGACACTTTCTGAAACTGTATGCAAACTGAAACACAGCCAATCTTCAAAATTCACACTTCTCTGAATTTTGCGAGGCGGCATCCCAGTCAAGTAACATGCATAAGAATGCATGTTTCTTGGAATGTTAATGGCTCAAATAATAAAACAAAGAGAAATAAAATAGAACATATTTTAGAGAAAAAATGGGACATAATTTGCCTGCAGGAAACACATGTGGCTAGAAGACACAGAAGAGTATTGAATAACAAGAAATTAGGAACCGAATTTATCACCTCTGGTATCCAAAATAGGGGGTAATTGTTATATATGTAAACCCAAAAATAGCGTCAAAATTAATTTTTAAAGATGAAGAAGGCAGATTACTGGGTGTGCAATTAACAAGAGGGATAGAAAATATAATAGCTGTAGGCATTTGTGCATCGAATGGAAATAAAACACAGTATTTTAAATCAGTTGAGGAAAAATTGTTAGAACATATCAATGAAGAGATTATTCTAATGGGTTATCTTAATGGGGTCACCTCACTGGAATTAGATAGAACAGAAAGAGGGGGAAAATCAAAAGAAGGGAGACTTCCACAATCCTTCTTCCAAATGGCAGAAGATTTAAATTTAAAAGGCGCATGGAGACATAAATACCCAAATGAAAAACAATTCACGCATCACTCAGAGGCAAAACCATCGGCAGGAAGAATTGATGGGATCTGGGTTACAAACAATTTAACCTTGAAAATTAGAAAGGTAGAAATACAACCTAAATCAGTATCAGATCACAACCCAATCATGTTAGAGTTGAGAAGTGCTAGTCAAGTCAAGTTGTGTGGGATCAATTCCAATCTCTTACCTCTGAGGATATGGACAGGCTGCTTGGACGAGTGAAACCACCACCTGTCTCCTTGATCCTTGCCCACACTGAGGGCCCCGCTCCTGCCACTCACCACCTGGCCCAGGGCGGGGCCTAACAGGCCTCACAAGGACTGCTGTTGCTGCCCAGGAGGATTCCCCTGCGTGAGTGCCTGAGGGTCCCGCTCCTGTCACTCACCACCTAGCCCAGGGCGGGGCCTGACGGGCCTCATAAGGACGGTTGCTGCTACTGCTGCTGCTGTCCAGGAGGACTTGGAGGGGCGCAGAGTTCTTTTTAAAATGTTTTAAATTTTTCTTTTTTCCTTTTGAATTTCTGTATGTGGGGGGGGGATGGATGTTTGGTTGGGCTTGGGAATTTGTTTGATTTTGATGTATTTGTAATTTTTACAGTTTTTTGTTTGTATTCCTTTTTTTGTTTTATTGTTTTTTTAAGGTTTTATTTTGTTCTTAAGGGGAGGGTGTCAGGGTTGCCTGGGGAGTGGGTCCCAGTCAACAAAATGGCTGGGGCATGTTCCACAGGAGGGGATGCACTGGGACAACCCATCTCAGTGATCACGGGTAGGAGGAGGAGTTACGCTAAGACCAGACCATGTCATTACAGAGGAGGCAGGTTTAGTCATTGTCTGAGGACTATCCCTGCCTCCAGGTCTGGTCCTGACCAGACGGATACTAAAATCAGCAAGGGATACCCACCTGACCTGAAGGTGACTAGTGATTGAGAGCAGCTGCTGAGACCACATAACACCTTTTCCCCCTAGATTTTTTTGTGGAAGTAAACTAAATAATAAAACTCAAAAAGCTTAGTTTATTTCCACAATATAATATTTCTAGTTGATTACTTCTCGTTTCAGGGATTGGATTGCGCAATGCGCCCGCGGCATTCCAGCGATTGATTAATTCTGTGATCCATGATATGAGTGATTTTTGCTGTGCCTACTTAGATGATTTGGCTATCTTTTCTAATTCCTGGGGGGAGCATCTTAGGCACGTGCAGAGTGTTTTGCCACTGTTACAGGAAGCCAACCTGGCGGAGAAGATCTCCAAGTGTCAGTTTGCTCAATGAGAGGTGATCTATTTGGGGTTCAGGGTGGGGTCTGGAAATATCAAATCCCTGGAGGCCAAGGTCCAGTGTGTACAGGAATGACCTTGCCCTTAGACAAAAAGGGATGTGCAGTCCTTCATTGGGCAAGTAAATTATTATAGAAGGTTTATTAACCATTTTGCAACCCTTGCCACCCCTTTGACGAAATAAATCTCTGCCTGTTAAGGTGGCCTGGACTGAGGAGTGTCAGTGTGCTTTTGATATGCTAAAACAGGGATTAATGAGCTCAACACTGATGCTTGCACCCAACCAGCAGCGTCCATTTGTAGTACAGACAGATGCAAGCCAGACTGGGTTGGGCAGCCTGGCGTCCAGTTGTGTATTTGAGCAAAGAATTGCTACCACGTGAGCAGAATTATTCCACTGTTGAAAAGGAATGTCTTGCTTTGGTTTGGGCTTTGGTCAAACTCCGTCCCTACTTGTGGGGGAATAATTTCAAAGTCCAAACTGATCATTCACCCTTGTGCTGGTTAGAAAGAGTGAAACACACTAACCAGAAGATTGGGGGGGGGGCTTCGCTCTTCCAGATTTAAGACTATATTATGAAGCCTCATGCTTATGCTGGATTAAAGAGTGGATGCAGTTAGTTAAGACAGATATACTGGATATTGAGGGCTGGAATAGTAGGTATGGATGGCATGCCTATCTTGTCTATAACATGGGTTAAGATAGATAAAGGGTTTCTAAATCACATAATTAGGAGTTCATTATATAAAGTGTGAATAAAATATCAAGCTCTATTAGAACCCATAATTCTGTGGTGGACCTCACCCTTGGAGACATCTCAGTTAAAAAAAATATGGGGAAAAACTCGGCTACATATTATCAATTATAAAAGAAGAACATGGCAAATTGAAATTGAAAACTTTTGAGGAACTCAAACAACACTGCAAGGACTGGTTACAATACTACCGATTAAACATCTTTAATTTGGATAAGAAAATTGGCTTTGCAAAAGAATATAAATTACAAAAAGAACTATAACAAAACACAAAGAAATGACTATCCAAAACTTATAATTTATTGTTAGATTGGGAATTAAAAGATGAGGAAGTAAAAGAGGTGATGATCAGGTGGGCTCAAGACTTCGGTTATACCATTCAGATGGATCAATGGGAAAAATTGTGGAAACAATCTATCAGATTTACTGCTTGCTACACAATGAGAAAACTTGATGAAGATGATGTACAGGTGGTACATGACTCCCAAGATATACAAATTAAAATATGTGCTGGAGATGCAAAAAGAAGGAACGATGTACCATGTATGGTGGGGATGTGGGAAAACAACAAAATTCTGGAGCAGCATACATGAGGAATTAAAAGATGTTTAAAACATCTTTTGAGAAAAAACCAGAGTCATTTCCGTTAGGTATAGTTACACTGGACATCCCCTCCGATAAGAAAAAAGTGCTTTTATACGCTACAGCTACTGCCAGAATACTAATAGCTTGAAGCTGGAAAGGGGAAATTGTTCCAACAACAGCACACTGGCAAAACAAGCTGTGAATTTATAGAACTGGCTAAAATGACAGCAGCTATTTGATTCCAATCAAATCAGAAATTGAGAAAAGACTGGGAATGCATAGAAGAATATATGACAAAACATTGCTCCAAAACACAACTGTTGATATGTATTGACTGAAGTTTGTAAAGTGAAGTAAAAAATAAGAAAAGATGACATGGGGAATAAGTAAATACTATGTATAACACAATTTAAAAGTAATGAAAAACAAAAGAAGCCGTCACTTCCGGGTTGGCGCCATCGCCGAATGGCGGACTCCCTCCGAGCTCCGGAGGGAGCCTGCTCGGCAGGGGCTGGGTTCTACCGCACCGGCGATGCGGGGACCCTTAAAAACCACGGCCACGGGGGCCGTGGACTTGGAGACTCGGCTCGCACCGTTAGCGCCCTCCCGACTCGTGAAGGAGCCTTTTTAAAGGCTACGGATCGGGTGCCGGGGAGAAGCGTGGTGCTTTGAGTCCTCTGCCATCCCTGCCGAGCGAAGCCGCATGCCATCCGGCGGAGAGCGCTGACTTCTTCCATTAAGAATTCGGACTTTTAACAACAACCCGTGAGTAAATTGGAAATCGGGTTCAAAAGAGGAAAAAATTTTCGGATTGGAGACGAGCGGGGGGGGATCTAAAAAGGAAGTCAGTCCCCCCCCCTATTGTAGACATTTTAAAACAAGGAACGGGAAGCCAAGGCCCAAAAAGAACGGCATTTTTGCTAAAATTAAGAATTCCATGATGGGAAATTACAAGAACTGTGCTGGAGGAAGAATTGAAGGAGAAGGAAAATGCACCCCCCCCCCTGGGAACCGGGGCGATTGACGAGTGAGCCTGGTGAAAAGAGCCGGTGATTTTGACAGCTGTCAAAGTAGCTGTCAAAGTCGGAATTTTAAAGAGGATTTTATTACGAGGACCTTGCTGGTTAAATTTGTTACAATTTGATATAATTTGTTAAGACTTGAATACAAAATGGCGAAAACACGGATAACAATCGGACTTTTGGAAACAAAGTTACAACAACCCCCTAGAGGAGCTTCGGGATATTACAAAGATGGGCGCAAGCCGGGAAAAAAACAACACTTCGGAATTTTACAGAACTGGTTATCTCCTGGGAAAGCTGCAAAACTGAAACTGAATTTCGTCTACAGGGTGTTTTGACTAAAAGAAGACAATAGAATTCTCTATGAAGAAAGGAAGGGACTGAACGCAAGTTTTTGTTCCTGAATAACAACAACCCATGTAGAGTTACTAAACATTTGAATAAGGAAGTTTTAGCAGTGGAACAAGAGAAAGCTGGACTACAATCTTGAAAGAACAATGGGGGGAGCTTTATAATTTGACAGTTTTGAAGATTAAGGAATTAATTTTTAAAAAATAATCCTAAAAATGGGAAATAATCCTGCAAGGAGTTGGGGGAAAAATGGGATAGATGGATTTAGGATTTCCAGGCAGAAAACATAGATTGGTGGATAGGGGAAATTAAACCGGGGAAGGGGGGGGAGAATTAGAATCCAAAGGCTTGCAACTACTTTCTGAATTGGTCTTTTTTTTTTCTCTACTATATTTTTATGTTTTATATTCTTATTCTGTGTGCTTTTATGTTAATGGAAAAAAAGGGGGGACATTGTGGAAAGAAAAGGGGTGGGCCATGGGGAGAGATCTTTTGTCTTGCTATCAAAGGGTTGGCATAAGTTTTGTACAAATTTAAATTTGAATAATGGGGTACACAAATTAAGTTTTAAATTAGAGATGGAACTTGTGGAAACAACAATATGAAAGGGGAATACGGTAGGGGTGGGGGAAGGGGGGAGTCCCAGAAAGTGGATGTTTGAAAACAAGGCTCCGAATGTATCTTTATTTTTCTTTTTTTTCTTTCTGTATTTTGGAAACTTTAATAAA
>JAXCMG010000044.1:2612710-2641555 GCA_034642415.1 Podarcis siculus | reverse complement strand
TTATTAGAAAATTTTATTAGAAAAAAGAATCACAACATACATCCAATATCAAACTACACATATAATTTCACTTGCCACTCTCCAATCGTAGGCATATCGGGGGATTTCCATTTTTGTGCAATTAAGATCCTCGCTGCCGCTGTCGCATATTGGAAAAAGGTTTGATCTGATTTTCCTATTTCCTCATCGATCATACCTAGAAGAAACATCTCGGGTGTTTTGGGGTAGTTATATTTTAATATCTTTTTCAATTCGTCGTAGATCTTTCCCCAGAATTCCTTCACAACCTCACAGGTCCACCAAATATGAAAAAAGGTCCCGATCTTATCTTTACACCTCCAGCAATTATTATCAACGGTTTTATACATCTTACCTAGCTTTGCTGGAGTCAGGTACCAGCGGTACATCATTTTCTCTAGGTTTTCTCGGAGGTTTGCACATGCCGTAAATCTCATACCTTTTCTCCAAAGAGTCTGCCATTTGTTATAGTCAATATTGTATCCGAGGTCTCTATCCCATTTCGTCATCACGCCCTTCACCAAGTCTTCTCTAGTATCCCATTCTAATAATTGTTTATATAATTTGGAGAGGTGTTTTTCATTACTCTCTAGAATTTCCACCTGGAATTTTGATTTTTTATCCCTCATCCCCTGTTTCCTGTGTTCACCCCACAATGCATTAATTTGGTGAAAGAGTAACCATTCTTTTATCTTATCTTTCAACTCCTCATAAGGTCTCACCTTCCAGCCTTCTTCCGTCTTAATCAAAAGATCCTCATAGGTCCATCTTTCATCCGTCATGTTTAGTTTTTTTATCTTAATGATATCCACTGGGGAGAGCCACCAAGGGGTCCCTTCTTCAATCAGTTTTTTGTATCTATTCCACACCTCCAATAGTGAACCTCTTATTATGTGATTTGAAAACCCTCTATGAACCTCACCCTTCCCTTGCCACAGGTAGGCGTGCCACCCGAACCTAATATCAAAACCCTCCAAATCCAATAAATCAGTGTTTCTAAGGGTGGCCCACTCCTTTATCCAACTTAAACAGGCTGCCTCGTGATATAACCTTATGTTCGGTACCGCAAAACCCCCTCTCTCTTTTGCATCTGTCAGGTATTTAAACCTTATCCTGGCTCTCTTCCCCTGCCAAATAAATTTAGTCAACACTTTTTGCCAATTTCTAAAACGGGTAGTGCCCTTGATTATCGGAATGCTGGGATTTTTGACTACGTGCTATTTGATACAGCTTCCCACAGAAGCAATTAAGGAGTTGGCCAAAAGCCAAGAAGACTGAGCAAAGGGAGATATGGGCCCTTGGATACAACTCTTCTATTGGTCAAGGTCTCCACATAGGCATGATGACTCATGAGAGAGCCAGTGTGGTGTAGTGGTTAAGAGTGGTAGACTCGTAATCTGGTGAACTGGGTTCGATTCCCCGCTCCTCCACATGCAGCTGCTGGGTGACCTTGGGCCAGTCACACTTCTCTGAAGTCTCTCAGCCCCACTCACCTCAGAGTGTTTGTTGTGGGGGAGGAAGGGAAAGGAGAATATGAGCCACTTTGAGACTCCTTCAGGTAGTGATAAAGCGGGATATCAAATCCAAACTCTTCTTCTTCATGACTGTTGTGGTTCTGGACAGTTAAGAGTTAACACTCCAGGAGCGTTCTTATTAACGGGGTGCACTGCCCACATGACCCGGGCATTTTCCTTTGATCTATGCTCTCTGGGGGCTGCAGAGAGCAGTCTGTCTGAGAAAGTGAGCAAGGTAGTTTCGTTTTGTTAGAGACAGAAAGCTGCAAGCATGCAGTTAGATTCTGTAGGTTTTTCTTTTCTGTTTTCGTATGCTTCTAAATAAAGATTGAGGGATGCAGGTGGCGCTGTGGGTTAAACCACAGAGGCTAGGACTTGCCGATCAGAAGGATGGCGGTTCGAATCCCCGCAACGGAGTGAGCTCCCGTTGCTCAGTCCCTGCTCCTGCCAACCTAGCAGTTCAAAAGCACGGCAAAGTGCAAGTAAATAAATAGGTACCGCTCTGGCGGGAAGGTAAACGGTGTTTCCGTGCGCTGCTCTGGTTCGCCAGAAGCGGCTTAGTCCTGCTGGCCACATGACCCGGAAGCTGTACGCCGGCTCCCTCAGCCAATAAAGCAAGATGAGTGCCGCAACCCCAGAGTCAGCCACGACTGGACCTAATGGTCCTTTAAATAAAGAGTGATAGAATAGAAGCACTGGTGTCGAGCTGAGTTATTGAAGACACCACGCAGACACAGACAAAGCCATTTTACGCTGCGTGTGAACTCTGCTAATGTCCAACAGCTGAGAAGAGTGGCAGCGCGAGAGTGGAAGCGTGTGGGCGCCATTGAAGTTTGTCGGAGTGGCAATAAATCAAATTTATTGCAGTGCCATTGCAGCAGACTCCGTGGGTCAAAGGATTTACGACCCACAAACTTTAACAATGACCTTCCTGGTTGGTTGGTTGGTTGGTTGGTCAGTGTGTATTCTGAGAGTTCATTGGAGTTTGTTCTGTGAGAGTTAAGATCTGCGCCTGTATCCTTTACAGTGGTACCTTCAGGTTACAGACGCTTCAGGTTACAGACTCCACTAACCCAGAAATATTACCTCGAGTTAAGAACTTTGCTTCAGGATGAGAACAGAAATTGTGTTCCGGTGGCGCGGCAGCAGCAGGAGGCCCCATTAGCTAAAGTGGTGCTTCAGGTTAAGAACAGTTTCAGGTTAAGAACGGACCTCCAGAACGAATTAAGTACTTAACCCGAGGTACCACTGTATATAGTAACTTGTGATTCTGCTGTAAATAATAAACCTATAAGTAACCAAGTTACTAGCAGCAGCGTCTCATTCCTGCTTCATCCTGCCAGCAACTGACTGCTTTTGGACAGTCTGCTTATGCTCTGCTACATTCAACAGGTTCTGGCTAAAATCCTTCAACAAGCCATTCCGATGAGAAGCACCAGGGAAGGTGGCCAGTTGACCTGCCTGGCTGCCATTGAGAGTGGAGTTTCGAGGCTGGCAAGGAGCTCCTGAAGAAATTCAGTCCTTGGAGGGAGGGAGGCCAGGTCAATCAAGGGCAATCTCTTCAGAAAAGTGAGGGGGGGCCCTTGTGGTTTGCACTGCCTGTTCTATTTGGTTCTGCTAAGAGGCTTCCGTAGGGAAGCGGGTGGCGCTGTGGGTTAAACCACAGAGCCTAGGGCTTGCCGATCAGAAGGTCGGCGGTTTGAATCCCCACAACGGGGTGAGCTCCTGTTGCTCGGTCCCTGCTCCTGCCAACCTAGCAGTTCAAAAGCACGTCAAAGTAGATAAATAGGTACCACTCCGGCGGGAAGGTAAACGGCGTTTCCGTGCGCTGCTCTGGTTCGCCAGAAGCGGCTTAGTCCTGCTGGCCACATGTACGCCGGCTCCCTCGGCCAATAAAGCGAGATGAGTGCCGCAACCCCAGAGTTGGTCACGACTGGACCTAATGGTCAGGGCTCCCTTTACCTTTACCTTTAAGAAGCTTCCAGTTGCCTTCTAAGTTAAGGCTGTGGCAGATCCCGACCCACCTCTGTCCCTCCTTCTCTCACCTGCCTCTAGGGCACGGATGTCATTCCCTTGCTGACCTCTGTGCTGAAAGACCCCGAGTGCTTCAGTGACCCCGAGAACTTCAACCCATCCCACTTCTTGGACGAAGAGGGTCGCTTTAAGAAGAACGACGCCTTCATGCCCTTCTCCACAGGTACCGGGTTGAGGAGGGCAGGAGGGATTGGTGGGGGTACTTGGCCTGACCAAAATGCTATTTCATCCCTCAAATCTCCCTCTCATAATCTACAGTGGAACCTCAGGTTACATACGCTTCAGGTTACATACGCTTCAGGTTACAGACTCCGCTAACCCAGAAATAGTGCTTCAGGTTAAGAACTTTGCTTCAGGATAAGAACAGAAATCGGGCTCCGGCGGCACGGCGGCAGCAGGAGGCCCCATTAACTAAAGTGGTGCTTCAGGTTAAGAACAGTTTCAGGTTAAGCACGGGCCTCCGGAACGAATTAAGTACTTAACCTGAGGTACCACTGTATTTCCATAAAATTTTTGTTCCAAGTCTCTTGAATGAACACGTTTTTAATCGTGAAAACTCTGCACACTCCAATAGAGTATTTTGCTCCTGGTGCAAGTAGTAGCTTGGGGGGGTGTCATTGCAGCCACACCAGCGAGTTTTTCATCTGCCCCCCTCATTATCCAGCTGCTGCTGCCCCTCCCCAGGCCACAGAGCCTAGTTTCCAGCCAATATCCCACATACAGTCGCCCCTCAGGTGGCAGAAAAGTTGAATTGTTTCTCAACTGGCTAAACTCCAGCCTCTTTCACAGCATGCAAAAGTGTCTTACTCTGTTGACTTGTGTGCAGAGCCGTGGCTGTTTTTAGAATGCTTAAGTTGCCTTGTGACTCAATAAGATAGCCTAAAAAAATCTTATTAAATAAATAAAAGTAACACCTAGAAAGATTTTGATTGATTGATTGATTGATTGGACTCAGTCTGACCCTTACGTTTCCCTCCCCTTATGGTTTTGATCTATGGGCTATTATTAAAATGAGGTTGCATTTTAAATTGTATTTTTAACCTGTATTTTAAATTGTTTTCTCCCCTCCACTATTATGTTTTTATTGTAATTTTACTGGTGTTAGCCGCCCTGAGCCCAGCGAGGGCGGGGTATAAGTAAAAAATAATTTATTATTATTATTATTATTATTATTATTAATGGAAGGTCAGGCCAGAGTTAGAAAGATCAATAGACTACCTTTACTGCTACCTTGGGTTTTCTTGGAGGTGGGGCAGAAAGGGGACATTGCTGCTTTATCTGTGCTTCCTATCACTGGAGAGGAGACCAAAACAGTACAGTACCTCGGGTTACATACGCTTCAAGTTACATATGCTTCAGGTTACAGACTCTGCTATCCCAGAAATAGTACCTCGGGTTAAGAACTTTGCTTCAGGATGAGAACAGAAATCGTGCTCCGGTGGCGCAGCAGCAGCAGGAGGCCCCATTAGCTAAAGTGGTGCTTCAGGTTAAGAACAGTTTCAGGTTAAGAACAGACCTCTGGACCGAATTAAGTACTTAACCCGAGGTACCACTGTAGTGCCCAAATGAGCCTGGAAGGAGACCACTCCACGTCTGTCTGATTTATACATCCACGGACCTTGCCACTTGCAGAAGAACGAACCAGATTCCCTCTAGTGGGCATCTGTGGGGTGACATAGTTGTAGGACAAAAAAGAATGCGCATAGGAATGGCTTGTGCTTCGAAGCGTTTTGTCACTTCAGACGCGGAACGCTGTTGACCTTTGTTGACCAGAGATAAAAAAAAATCTAAATTGATCTTGTCCTGCGTAAGGCTGCCTCTTATCTTTTTCTGTTTATCTTCCCCGATAGAAGTTGTGTGCCTTTAATGGCAGCATTAAAAGCAGAGGGACTTTCCCTGAGAGGATGGGAAGGAGAGCTTTTAGCTGCTTGGTTTTTTGCTGCCACCCCCCCCCCCAACTGGCAGGGCACAAGGCCTCAATCTTTGCATATGGCAAAGAACTGGGAAGAGCTTGCTTGCAGAATTACAGTGGTACCTCGGGTTACATACGCTTAAGGTTATATATGCTTCAGGTTACAGACTCCGCTAACCCAGAAATAGTGCTTCAGGTTAAGAACTTTGCTTCAGGATGAGAACAGAAATCGTGCTCTGGGGGCACGGCAGCAGCGGGAGGCCCCATTAGGTAAAATGGTGCTTCAGGTTAAGAACAGTTTCAGGTTAAGTACGGACCTCCAGAATGAATTAAGTACTTAACACGAGGTACCACTGTAGAGGGATAACTTCTGCACCATCGGAAAACCAAATTTTTAATAAGGAATGGGGAAAATTTACAACTTATCTTAAAGACCATTGTAAACAGTTAAAATCGTTAGTAGGATTGGAGCATCACTTGTAGTTTAAGGTTGAATACTGGACATAATGGAACAGGCAAAGGGTTTGGAGTCTCATAAAAGATGCAGGAGGAAATGATTAATATTGGGACCCACAAAGGGGAGGATGGAAGTCCAGGAGATTCCTTGGGATCTGGTTTTAATTATTTATATATCTCTGTAAGAAGGCAGGAGTGCCTGGCGTGCTCTGGTCCAGGGGGTCACAAAGAGTCGGACACGACTAAACGACTAAGCATCATCATCTCTGTGAATTTTTAATTTGAAAAACCTGTGGCGTTTGCCTCCTAGGTGGGTCATAAGGAAAGGGTTAAATGAGTGTGATGTGATTGGCCAGAGAGAAACTGATAGGAGGAGTTAGAGTGAGAGTGAAGCTGTGTGGAAGTCAGTTGAGGGTTGGGAGCTGAAGAAGAGGGAGGTTAAGTCTGTGGGTTGGTGGAGTCGTGTGGTGAGTGAGTGAGAGGTATTGCTAGGTGGAGTCAGATAGATAGCTGAAATAATCAGTTTGAAGTTGTTAGAAACGCATATACAATATACGATACCTTTATTGTCATTGTCCCATGCAGAACAATGAAATTGAAAAACTCCATAAAACTCCATAAAAACTACATAAAACTACATTAAAACTACATAAAACATTCAAAAACCCCTAAAAACTCTGAAACCCCATTTTAAAATACACTATACTATAGAGACCCCTTATGCTGCGTTTAAAACCAAAATTGCATTTTGATATAAACTGTTTCTCAGGCGGCTAGTCCTGGCCTTTATAACCCTGGACCTTCTTCCAGAAGGCAGAAGCTGAAAGAGATCATTTCCGGGGTGCGGACTATCCTGCGCTATCTCTGCCGCTTTCTTATGGCACCTGGTAGCATAGATTTGATCCAAGGTGGGAAGAGTGCACCCAATTATTCTCTTTGCAGTCTTTACAACCCTGGACAGCATTGTTTTTTCCTTGGCCTTGCAGCTCCCAAACCACACACACGGACCACAGACAGTTAAGGAACTAAGATTAAGAAACTGCCAAGAAAAATTAACTGAAACCATAAGCTTGTTCATGCCTATAAATAAACTTGATTATTTGTTAATGTTAACAATGGTCTGGACTCCGTGAGTACCCAAGGGAAACGGGTTGGTGGCAGTGAAGAAAGCAATCACAGTGGTGGCACAGGGTCAATAGACTATCAAACGTCCGGGGACACTGTGTGATCGCCACAAAACCAAATAACAATTTGTAAAAAAAATTAAATTAAATTTGCACCATCAAACACCAGACTAAAGCCATAAAGTGTTGCGTGATTCTCTCCGCAGGGAAAAGGATCTGTGCTGGGGAAAGCCTAGCGCGCATGGAGCTCTTTGTCTTCCTGACTTCCATCCTGCAACATTTCACGCTCAAGTCCCCCGACAACCCTGAGGACATCGACCTCACAGCCACAGCAAACGGTTTTGCAAACATCCCACCCGCCTACCAGCTCTGCACTGTTCCACGCTGAGGAACGATTGGTTGAGAAGCGGGGCAGGGAAAGGGGCAACAAATTTAATTGGGTGGGGGGTTTTTTGGGGGGGACACACTAAACATTACAGGTGGTGGCTGGGAGGTAGTGGCCAATGTGCTATAATCCATGGAATGAAGCCATACAAATGAGGCTTCCGGACTTTTGGAATGGAAGTTTCAAGGTCTAAGTCAAGCCCCATGGCTTGGTTTTTCTTTATCTGAAATAATGCTACTCAGGAACCAGGTCTCTGCAAATGTAGTAAACAGGAACCTGATACTTTGGAGCATTATTTTCTTTTCTTGTGATTTTGGCATTTATGCCAGAAGACAATTATTAGAGGCCTTACAACTCAACAGGCTCAATTCTATGCTACCAATGGTTCAGGACCTGCTCTCGGACAGGAATGATCAAATTACTTTAATAGTGGCTGAATTTTTGAGTGCTGTCCATCTAGAAAGACTGGGCCATTATAAAGAGATTTGGTGGCTCTTAATTGATCGGTGATGTGGGAGTGTTGTATTGTGTTATATATGTAAATTGATTTTCTCTGGAGTTAAAGATCTGACTAGGACAAACCTTGTTATGTTGAGCTCGTATTTTGCACAATTTGTATATGGTGTCTGTTTGATAATGTGTGGAAATGAACGAGAACATAAAAGGAAAAATGATTAAAGAGCTAGCAAAATGGCTGGAACTGAAAGAAGAAGAGGTAGCATATACGGTAGAAAACGCATTCAGAATAAAAGTGAGAGCTCAACAGGCTAAGTTAAAAAACTCTCAGGGGACTGTCTAGTGATTTTCAATTCAATTGAGATGAGAAATACAATATTAAGAACGAGCTATCAAAAAAAAATTGAAGGTAGACCAATCATTATTTTTAAAGAAATACCAACTAGACTTCTGCGTAAAAGGGAAGGGTATAAACAAATAGTAAGTGTCCTGAAAAGAAATGGTATACAACATAGATGGGAGTTCCCAGAAGGGATCTCCTTCTATTATAAAGATAAAAGATTCAAATTGACCGAGACCCAAGAAGTGAAGAAATTTTTGAGACGATATGAGAAGGAGCTTGGAAAAGTAGAGCAAAGGTTTGGAGGAAGAGAGAGAGATACAGAGGAGAGAAGAGGAAAGAAGGAAAAGGAAAAAGAGAAAGAAGAGAAAGGAAGAGGAGAAAAGGAAGAAGAAGAAGAGGAAGAAGGTGCAGTTGGAGGAGAAGAAAAGGAGGAGGAAAAAAACCACAGGAAACAAAACCACTAGAATTTAAGTCCGATAGACTGATTAGATTGAATAGTAATTAAATACAAAATGACTCTGAAGTTTTTGTCTTGGAATGTGAATGGTTTAAACAAAAAACTTAAAAGGAATAAAATTGAGACGGTTTTGAAGAAAAAGAATTTTGATGTGATTTGTTGTCAGGAAACACATGTGGCCAAAAAACAAACACATTTTGATAAATAAAAGGTTAGGGGTTGAATTTATTAACTCAGACGTAAATAAAAAAAGAGGGGTAGTGATTTATGTCAAGGAGAAATGGGACTCCAAACTAATCTGTAAAGATGATGAAGGAAGAATACTGGGAGTACAAATCAACCACCAGGGGGGAAAACTTAATGTGGTAACTGTCTATGCCCCAAACACAAATAAAGCAGAGTTCTTTTAAAAATTGGAACAAAAACTATTAGATTTAGAGAATCATAAGATGATTCTATTGGGAGACTTAAATGGAGTGCCAGCACCAGAACTAGACAGAAGTGCAAAAGGGAAGAAATTTAACCAAGGGAAATTACCAAGATCGTTTAACAATTTGGAGGAAAATTTAGATTTAATAGATATTTGGAGACATAAAAATCCAATGACAAAACAATTCACATTCTTCTCAGAACCACATTAGAGCTGGGGGGGGGGGTAGGTCAAATATGGGTCTCAAGAGAATTAACGACAAGAGTTTCGAAATGTGAAATACAACCCAGAACCCTCTCTGAACATAATTCAATAGTTTTGGAAATAAAATGTGAAATACAAGGTGCGTATAGATGGAGAATGAATGAATATTTGAGAATGCTGAGATTATCGAAAAGGCTAAAGTTACTCTGAAATATTATTTCGATCTAAACCTTAATAAAGAAACAAACATTAACATAAGTTTGGGGTGCTAGCAAAGCGGTTCTAAGAGGCTTCTTAATCCAACAAAACAGTTACAGGAAAAAACTAAGAGAACAGAAGAAAGAGGAAATTCTTACTCAAATAAGAGAATGTGAGAAAAAACTAATAATAAATCCTAATGATGAACGGAATAAACAAGTATCTAGAATGCTACAAACACAGTACTCAGTACTAATAAACCAAGAAGTGGCATGGAGAATTAAGTCACTGAAGCAGAAATTTTTCGAATCAGCAAACAAAACTGGGAAATTATTGGCGTGGCAATTACGAAGAAGACAAAAACAAAACGTGATCAATAAAATAAAAATAGAAGAGCAATTGCTGGAAGACCCAAAGGAAATAAAGAAAAGATTTCTTAAATTTTATGAAAAACTATATAAAAGGGAAGATGAAGACATCATTAAAATAGAAAAATACTTAGAAGACCATAGAGGGAAATGTTTAACGGAAGAAGAAAAAACCCAATTAAATAAACCTATAAGAATAGAAGAGATCCAGGAGGCGATAAAGAAGATGAAATTAGGCAAAGCCCCAGGTCCAGATGGATTATCGGCCAAGTATTATAAAGTCCTAGAAGAGCAGGTAACACCGGTGTTGTGTGATGTAATGAACAACATTTTGCGAGGAGGGAAGATACCAGACACTTGGAAGGAGGCGCATATCACGTTGATACCCAAACCTGACACAGATAGACTGAATATAAAAAATTACAGACCCATATCACTACTTAACAACGATTACAGAATCTTTGCAGAAATAATGGCTAATAGACTTAAGAAATGTTTAACAAACCTTATACACTCGGATCAAGCTGGATTCCTCCCAAATAGACAATTAAAGAATAATGTAAGGCACATTATAAATATCACTGAATATCTGGAACTTAAGAATGAAATTCCCACGGCATTAATTTTCATAGATGCCGAGAAAGCATTCGATAATGTATCGTGGCAATTTCTACTAAAATGCATGGAGACAGTGTGGATAGAGGGCACATTTATGGAGGGAATAAGAGCGATTTATTCGAGTCAAACAGCCAAATTGATTATCAATAATAATTTAACGGAATCATTTAAAATTTTGAAAGGTACGAGACAGGGGTGCCCTCTATCCCCACTTTTATTTATAATGGTGTTGGAGGTAATTGCAAATAAAATAAGAACAATGTCAGAGATACGAGGAATTAGAATTGGGATAAAGGAATATAAACTGAAAGCATACGCAGACGACTTGGTGTTATCGTTAGAAGAACCGCAAAAAAGTGTCGGTAAAGCTATAGAATTATTAGAGGAATTTGGGAAAATATCTGGTTTTAAGTTAAACAAAATAAAAACTAAAATGATGATTAAGAATTTGGGGGGAAATCTAAGAGAACAATGAGAGTCACAAACTGGAATTAAATTGGTAAAAAAGGTAAAATATCTGGGAATTTGGTTAACCATGAAAAATATAAACTTAATTGTTGAGAATTACATCAATACTTGGAAAGAGATTAAAAAGGATCTAGACACTTGGAATAGGATAAAACTTTCATGGTCAGGAAGAATGGGGGCAATAAAGATGAATATACTCCCGAAAATGTTGTTCTTATTCCAAAATATTCCAGTGATTAGGGGAACTCCGATATTCAAGGATTGGCAAAAAAACTCTCTCAAAATTTATTTGGCAGGGGAAAAGGCTGAGAATCAAATTTAAATTACTTACGGACCGGAAAGACAGAGGAGGATTCGCTGTACCAAATTTGAGACTATATTTTGAAGCCTCTTGCCTTTGTTGGATTAAGGAGTGGATTAAATTAAAGAATACGGACTTGCTGGACCTAGAAGGTTTTAACATTAGATTTGGATAGCACACATACCTGTGGCTTAACAAAGAGAAGATGCATAAAGGCTTTTCCAATCACATTATTAGAGGACCATTATATGAGGTCTGGGGAAAAAACAAAAAACTCCTGGAAAGAAATACCCCCTGGTGGCTATCACCGATTGACATCTTAACAATCAAAAAAATAAATATGGAAGGCGAAAGAATGACTTATGGAGATCTATTGGTAAGAACAGAAAAAGGATGGAAAATTAGAGCATATGAAGAACTAAAAGATAAACTAACAGGTTGGTTGCAATTTCACCAAATAAACGCACTATGGAATGAAGATTAAAAAGATAGGGATGAATGGAAAAAAACCTAGATATCAGGTAGAAATATTAGAAGGTAAATCTAAACTTTTATCTAAAATGTATAATTTTTTGTTAGAATGGGACACCAAAGATGAAGAGATAAAAGAGGTGATGGTAAAATGGGCAATAGATTTCGGATATAATTTAGAATATGATAACTGGGTGAAGCTTTGGAATAAGGGAATGAAATTTACAGCCTGTGTTACACTTAGGGAAAATATGGGAAAAATTATGTACCAATGGTACATCACACCGGTGAAGCTGGGAAAAATGTATAAAACTGGAAATAAAGTATGCTGGAAATGTAAGAATAAGGAAGGAAACTTTTACCACATGTGGTGGACTTGTGAAGAAATTAAAAAGTTCTGGGAACTTATATACAACAAATTAAAAAAAATATTTAAATGCACTTTTTCTTTAAAAACCGGAAGCCTTCCTATTGGGAATGATTGGAGATGAAATTAAGAAAGAAGATCAGAAGCTGTTCCAATATGCGACAGTGGCCGCTAGGATACTGATAGCTCAAGATTGGAAGACTCCAGACATTCCAACTGTTAAAGATTGGCAAACAAAACTATTTGAATACGTGGAATTAGCAAAAATGACGCAAAAAATTAGACACCAAAAAGGTACAAAGTTTATTAATGATTGGAGTAAATTTATAAGATACACTGAAGGAAATTTTAGAAGTTTAAAAATTACAGCAGGCTTAATATAAATCTTGCGACGTGTAGATCGTTAACAATGAAACTGCAAAAAAAAAAAAAAAAGATTTTTTTAAGTAGTCCGAAACCGGGATGGAGGGAGGTCAACATGTGTATAAAGGGGTAATAACAATAAGATGATATAACTAAAGAAGGATGGTAATGGATATTTATAATATGCTATGTTGTTAATTTTTGTCTGTTTTGCTGTTGTTTTGTTTAAAGGAAATCAATAAAAAGATTTTTTTTTTTTAAAAAAAAAGAAAGTTTGCAAGTAGATTTTATAGACTTACCCCCCCCCCCCCGCCAGGGCTACAAACATGCTTTTGTCGTCATCACTCAGCTTTCCGAGTGGGTGGAATGCTTCCCAGCGCAAGTAGTAGCCAAAGCCTTATTACACGAAATTATACCACATTTCAGAGTCCCAAGGCATATAGACAGTGACAGAGGATCCCATTTTACATCAGATGTAGTTCAACAAATAGCAAAAGCATTAGGAATTAAATGGAAATTGCACACCCCTTACCACCCCCCATCCTCTGGTCAAGTTGAAAGGATGAACCAACAACTCAAGTCCCAGTTGGGAAAACGTTGGAAAACCTCCGGGTTAAAATGGGTCAGTGCCCTCCCTTTCGTACTACATAACCTCAGAGGATGCCCATGGGGGAGCCTGAACCTATCCCCATACGAGTTACTCTTTGGGAGACCCTCCCCTATGTACAGCACCCAATTTCCCCCTTCCGAACTGGAGGTGGGCGAATCTGAACTAACCCAATATGTAATCCAGCTCCAGAAGCATTTGATTCAGAATGAGAGGGTTATCTGGTTAATTTACAACTCAAAGAATCTGGTTTGGTTCTGGCAATGCTTTAATCTTCAAGGTCTTTTGATAAACAGAATTCAGTCTCCTAACGAGCCTGAGTTATTGTTCCCCCTCGTAACCATTGGAGAATTGCTAATTAATCTAAAGAACTGATTGGTATCTAAGTCTTGAATCCACGTGGGTTCAAGAGGGATAAAACCTTAGGAAACTAACTTGCAAATCGCAGACCCTTTGGCAGCAGCCCACCTCGCCTGGCACACCTTGCCATGTGGGGCCATTGTCGTGCTGAGGGCCTGTCCTGATGCCGGAGGTGCGGAATCAGCCGAGAATTTCTTTGAAACTATTATGCTTGTACTTCTGTTCGTGTTGTGTGTATAGTTAGCCATATACTGCAGGTCCTGTCCCTGCCTCTCACCATCTGGCCCAGGGCAGTGTCCGACAGGCCTCATAAAGACTGTTTCTGCTGCCCAGGAGGACTCAGAAGTGCAGAGTTCTTTTTTAAAAAATTGTTTTAATAAAAAATAATTACATTTTTGAATTCTTTTTGGTGTGGGGGGTCGGATGGGTGTTTAGTCGGGTTTGGGATTTTGTTTGATTTTGGTATGTTTGTAATTTTTACTGTTTTTATTGTTTTGTTGTGTTGTTTTGTTTTTATATAGGTTTTATTTGTTTTAAGGGGAGGGGGTCAGGGCTGCCTGGGAGTGGGTCCCAGCCAACAAAATGGCTGGAGCAGGTTCCACCGGGGGGGGGGGGGGATGCACTGGGACAACTATCTCAGTGATCACAGGTAGGAGGAGGAGTTACGCTAAAACCAGACCAGCCATGCTGCTGCTGCTACCGTGAGTGCTGGAGAAGGCCGCTCCCTCCTGCAGGAAAATTCCACCAGGCCTAGGGGGCGGGGCCCACACTCACCACCGTCACAGCTTTAAGGACACTGGTGGTGGTGGTGCTGCTACTGCTGCAGCAAATGTCAAAAATGTTTTTGCGTATTTTAAAATGTTTTAAAAGTGTTTTTACTTTGTTGCACCACTGTGAACGGTGGTTTTTATTTATGTATTTTTATTTTATTTTATTTTGGTTTGGGGTGGGATAAATGTTGAGTGGGGTGGGGATTAGTTTTATTTTAGTATCATTGTTTTTGGCTTGTTTTGTTTACTATTTTGTTAGGCCACTATTAAGTTTGTATTTTGCTTTTTAAGGGGAAAGGGTCAGGGCTGCCTGAGAGTGGGCCTCAGCCAACAGAATGGCTGGGGCGGGTTCCACAGGGGCAGAAGCACCAGGATCATGGGCAGGAGGAGGAGCTGTGCTAAGACCAGACCATGTCATTACCGAGGAGGCAGGTTTAGTCATTGCCTGAGACAATTAGAGAAAGACAATTAGAAAAGAAACGTACTGGGAGCCAATGTAGGTCTTTCAAGACTGGTGTTCCAGGGAGAAACTCAGAGCGTAGAATGTGGAAAGTTTCAGTCACATCACAGCAGCCATCTCAAGTTTGGGAGATAAGAGACTTTGATAGAAACAGCTGTTAACATCACACTGTTAACAGTTGAAAATACCTTTGCTACCGTAATGCTTGTACCCGGTCAGGGAATAAAATCTCTTGACCAAGACTTCAGTTTGGCAAGTCATCTTTGAAACAACATTGTCATTGTTCACCACTTCTGCGAGAGAAAGGTGATAAAACCTCTTTAAACTGTTCAGCAGAGTTTACCTAACTTTTTGCCAAGAAGGTTTCTACACCACGGAGCCAGGTGGAGTTGGTTGATGGGAAGAAATCTGACATGGAGTCGGGTGCTTCTGTTTTTGTCTCCTGTCGACGCACGCATCTGGACAACGTTCTGTGTGTTCCTTCTCTAAGGAGCAACCTGATGTCCATCTCCTGTCTGCTGAAAGCTGGGTTTGTAGTGCATTTTCGAGACAGTTACTATGACATCCAGGAAGGCGGAGAGACATTGGGGAGGGCTCTGGCAGAAAATGGTTTGTTTGTGCTAAAAGACTGTGATCAAGATTCTGTACTAGCTAGCAATGATACACAACCTGTATGTAAAAATGAGGCTTCTCATAAAAAAAGTTTGCATCTATGGCACAGAAGATTAGGTCACACCCACTGGCGCAGTGTAACCAAAATGCCAGAATTAAGTAATGGGTGTGAGTTACAGGGTTGTGACAAGTATCTTGACTGTAATGTTTGTAAGAAAGTCAAGAGCCAAAGAGGGTCTTATCCCAGAAGTGGGAGGGTGAGCGAAAATCCTTTTCAACTTGTGCATGGTGATGTGGTGTGATACGGAACGGGGGGGACGGCCTCAGGAGTTCAGCCGGGGAGCAAAGCGAGATCCAGCCGGCTTATTCATCGATCCCGGGATCACAGTTGAAGACGCGTGAGTATAAGGAAAATCCAGTGCACTGGTGGGAAGGGGGTGGTAGTCTCCTGGCAACTGAATTCTCTGCCCTCCTCTCTATCGCTCCTTCTTACCTTTCTCTTGGTCCGGTTAGTGAAAGAGACCGTGGACCACTGCTGTAGTAAAGTTAGTGTTTGTTTAAAAGCTGTTCCTTGGTCAAGCAACGAGAGTGAGGCCTTGTGGGTAACCAACAAGCCACAAGGACCATGGGAAATAAGTTCTGTCCCTTTAACCTCAGACAAACAGGCACCCAGGGTGTGAAGGGTTTATTATGGGAAAGGAAACCCCTGATTTAATGAAAGCTTTGACACCTGGGTCTGAAGTTATGTGCATTCCCTTAGTGATGTTATCTGGCCTTGATTGCCTGGGAATGTGCATCTGCATAAACCCCACGGAAAGGAGGAACCCCTTTGATTTAGGCTCTAGGTTCTTAATGGGTCCAGCTGCCAGAAGTTAGATTGATTAGTCCGCAAGCCGGTCATTGGAGAATTTAAAAATAATCAGAAGTTATGATTGGTTTCGGGGGTTCCGACGCCACGTGCAAATCAGGGATAAAAGATCTTTGAAATGGCTGAGAAAGCGAGCTCTGCAATCCGCAAATCGCCCGGCTGCTGATGTTCCATCTAAGTAGCCGTCCTTTTCGTCCTTTGTGATGGAGAATTGCAAAAGCCTCTGAATGCGGATCTTGGAAAGGACTCTAACTATTCTGTGTCTTAGTTCTGAGTATGTGAGCTAGTCAGACTTTACAATGTTCTTATTTTTCTTGCTTGTAACTTACTAAAGAAGTGCCTGCTATTCTAGCATGTTTTTCTTATGTTCTTTTAAAATAAATTTTAAAGAAAAAACTGTTTGGGTTGTGTGCCTTTCCGGGGGGAAAGCTAATTCCTAGCCTTACGCTTGGTCGTGCTCTACCGTAGAATTTCTGTCTGCAAGTCAGTAAATACAACTTGTGGAGTGGGGATAACCAGCAACAACGGGGCACAGCCTTCTCCCTGGGTTGTGGCTCTGGGTTCCCCGGAATAGAGGGAGTGGTGGCAGCCTTACCGGTTTTTTTATTTTGTCCTGTTTCTGTAAAAAGTAAAGGCGCCCGCCAGCCCTGCTCAAGAAACCTGGTCTGGCTGGAGAGCAAAGACAGGTGAGGGAGGGGCGGCGGCTGGGGGCAACTTTACCACAGCTGCTCAACCCGTAAAGGGGGGTTCTGAGCTCTATCTCTTTATCTCAAAAATCTCCAGCCAGCCGCACCAACCGAGAGCCCGAAAGTAAGACGGAGGGAACCGGCATAAAACCCGACTCACCAAACAATACCTATAATTAGAGGCGTAAAAGTGTTTTAAGGATTGGCAGAAAGACCTTGCCAAGTTTATTTGGCAAGGGAAAAAACCATGCATAAAATTTAAGCTACTAATAGAGTTGAAGGGAAAAGGAGGCTTCGCAGTCCCTGACCTTAAACTGTACTTTGAGGCAGCGTGCTGGACATGGATTAAGGACTGGATATTAATTAAAAACATGGAAGTCCTAGATCTGGAGGGATGGGATATTGTGTACGGGTGGCACGGCTACATAGGCTATGACAAGGTTAAATCCCACAAAGGATTTTTAAATCATATTGTGAGAAGGCCATTATATGAAGTATGGGAGAGGAGTAAACAATCAGTAGTAAGCAAAACACCTTGGTGGCTGTCACCAATGGAATCTATGTCAGTCCACAGGCTGAATATGAACAGCGATTGACTAACATATAAGGATTTAGTAGAGGAAAGATGCAGTGATCTGAAAATAAAGGACCTAAGCGAATTGAAACAGAAGGGAATAACCTGGCTGGAGTATTATCAATTAAAAGCCGCCCTTGAAAAGGATAAAAGAACCAAAGGAGAAGGATATTTTATATAATAATCAAAAGACACTTTCTAAAATGTACAAACTACTTTTGAATTGGCAAAGAAAGGAGGAAGATAACAAAGAAATTACAGTAAAATGGGAGAGGGACCTGGGACATACGATCAAACCCAATATTTGGAATGATTTGTGGACTAAAAATATAAAATTCACGGCTTGTTCCCTTATAAGGGAAAATCTTATGAAAATGTACTATAGGTGGTACCTGACCCCTGTAAAACTTGCAAAAATAAATAAATCAAACAACAACAAGTGCTGGCGATGTAAAGAACAGATAGAAACATACTACCATATGTGTGTTTGAAGAGACATATTGACAACTAAAAGGGGATCCCGACCCAACCCAAGCCATTTGTCCCGTCCTGGCACTGTCACCAGAAGACCCTGTCTGTACAATTGAGATCGGTGGCCATCCCTACCAATGCTTATTAGACACGGGAGCCACCTACTCCACCTTAACTGACAGCCACCTTGAGCCAGGGTCGGAAACCAGGAAGGTCATGGGATTGGACGGGATACCCCGCACTTGCCCGCTCACACAACCGGCTAAAGTCACTCTTGGACCCCTACTGGCGGAACATACCTTCCTCCTGACCAGTAGTCCTGTAAATCTACTCAGTAGAGGTTTGCTCTTCAAATTAAATGCCACGATAAAATGCTCCGGGGATGGCATATACTTATATATGCCCAAAGAATCTGTCCCGGCATTTCAAGGTATAATACAAGACGCAAAATCAGACCGCCAAATTCCCGAACTCCCTCCCAAACTAGAGAATGAACTGCCCCCTTCATTATGGGGCACAGAGTCAACCTCTGTAGGACTTCTAATATCGGCCATCCCAGTCAAGATCACCTATAGGACCGACCTGCCTTTCCCTTGCACCAAACAGTACCCTCTGCCGAAGGAAGCCATAGAGGGACTGACTCCTATGATAGAGGAGTTCCTCGAAAAGGGAAGTCCCTTGTGCGTCACCCTGTAACACCCCTGTACTCCCTGTAAAGAAACCTTCAGCAGAGGGAGCCCCAGTCCGTTATCGCTTTGTCCAAGACCTAAGACTGGTTAACCAATTTGTAATACCTCGCCACCCAGTGGTGGGCAACCCAAACTCTCTTTTAAACGCAATCCCGGCGGGGACAACGTGGTATACTGCTGCAGACTTATGTTCCGCATTCTTCAGCATTCCCTTAGACCCAGCGAGCCAGTTCCTTTTCGCGTTCACCTGGGGACCTAGCCAACTAACTTGGACCAGGCTGCCCCAGGGCTATGTGGAATCGCCCACGAACTTTTCTGCGATACTACATCAGGATTTACAGGACGTACACCTGCCTGCTGGCTCCTCCCTCTTGCTCTACGTTGATGACCTGCTTCTCTATTCTACTAGTGAGGAGGCATGCAAATTAGACACCAAACACCTCCTCTCAGAACTAGCACGTAAGGGACACAAGGTGTCCCCGAAAAAGTTACAATACTGTAAACAAGAAGTGAAGTACCTCGGTCATATCCTTGGGATAGGTACCCGAAGCCTAGCGATTGATAGAAGCAGTCACCAAAATTCCCCTCCCCAAGACAAAGCGGCAATTGCGCGGCTTCCTTGGAATGGCCGGCTTCTGCCGGGCTTGGATTGCCAGTTACAGTGAAATAACAAAACCCTTATCTGCTATGACCCGCCAAGATCACCCAGATACACTGATTTGGGGAGAGGAAGCCTATAACTCTTTTGAGCGCCTAAAAAGGGAATTAAGATCTGCCCCCGCCTTGGGCCTCCCAGACTACCGGATCCCCTTCAACCTGTTCATTAACGAACAAATGGGGGTATCCTCAGGGGTTCTCACTCAACCCTTCGAGATCAGGAAAGGCCAGTAGCCTATTACAGCCTACAGCTGGACAATACCACAAAGGGAGCAGTGAGTTGCCTGGGGGCTATTGCCGCTGCTGCGATCCTCCTTGAAAAGGCTCAGGAGACAGTGTTGGGACATGAAATCACCATCCATGTTCCCCACTCCGTCTCCACCCTCCTAACCCTGAGAGGCTGTCACCACTTCTCGAACTCCCGTCTAAACCGATACGAAGCCCTCCTGCTAACCCCATCTAACGTAACCATTAAACCGGTCAACTCCCTCAACCCAGCTACCCTGCTACCCCTTCCTGATGATGGCACCCCACACCATGATTGCACCACAATAGTCCGCCAGGCTGAGAAGCCCCGAGAGGATCTAGATCACCTTCCCTTAGAAAATCCTGACATAATACTTTACACTGATGGCAGTTCCAAAGTCATAGACGGGGAGAGGAAGACCGGATATGCCATTGTCTCTGACTTTGAAGTCTTAGAAGCAAATCCTATCAACCCACAGTATAGCGCCCAAGCCGCAGAATTAATTGCCCTCATACGCGCTTGTGAGATTAGTGAAGAACCACAATTTACACTGACAGCAAATACTGCTTCGGGCTGGTACACACGACCGGCCAGATCTGGCTCCACAGAGGCTTTCTAACTGCAGCCGGCTCCCAAATCTCACACGCCGCCCTAGTGGAGAGACTGCTAAGAGCTATACACATGCCCAGTACAATAGCAGTCGTTCATTGCAAGGCACACACCAAGGGAAGAGACTCAGTCTCAAAAGGGAACAGACGGGCTGATAGAGCAGCCCAAATGGCCGCGCTTCGCCCCCCAAGCGATGAGACCGAATTCCAAGGCATACAGTTCCCTGCCGACGTTGACCTTATGCAAATGTACAAATCGGCCCCAGAAGACGAGAAAACCACGTGGGAGTCTATGGGCGCTACGGAACAGAACGGCATCTGGGTCCTCCCTGATGGCAGAACCGTCCTGCCAAAAGCCTGCACTCCAAAATTAGTGAGGGTCCTTCACCAACAAACTCATTGGGGAAAGGGAAGACTAATAGAGCATGTCAAGAGGTCCTGGTTCGCCCCAGGTGTAGCGGCTGCAGCTACAGCAGCCTCAAAGAATTGCACCACTTGTCACAACTTTAACCCCAAGCGCGAACCCAGGAAACCCCCAGGAGCTAGACCAGGGCTTTTGTCCCGTTTGAAAGTTTACAACTGGACTTTATTGACCTGCCCCAATGTCAGGGCTTCAAGCATGCCCTAATCATAGTGGACCAATTCTCTTCCTGGGTGGAGGGATTCCCCTGCCGAAAAGCCACCGCTTCAGTAGTTGCTAGAGCCCTTTTAAAGGACATTATTCCCACTACGGAATACGTCGTCGGTTGGACAGTGATAGGGGAACCCATTTTACTGCTGAAGTAGTGCAACAGGTGACCAGGGCTCTCCAAATAAAGTGGAATCTCCATACGCCATACCATCCGGCTTCCTCCGGGCAAGTAGAGCATATGAACCAAGAAGTGAAGGTACAGCTGGGGGAACTTTGTAGCGTTACCGGATTGAAGTGGGTAAATGCCCTCCCACTGGTCCATCATAACATAAGTAGTGCACCCACTGGACCTTTAAAACTGTCTCCGTTTGAACATTTATTCGGGAGACCTCCCCCTGTCTATAACACCTTATTTCCCCTCTCAGAACTCGAGGTGGGGGAAGTGGAACTTACTAACTATATTATTCAGCTTCAGAAACAACTACAGCGCCTCCACCAGTACATGGCTATCGAAGGACAGAATCTGCCCATTGACGTCCCAGCCCATTCCTTCCATCCGGGTGACTGGATCCTGGTTAAGGTATACCAGAAACTGCCCCTCCAGCCTGCCTGGGAAGGCCCTTACCAGGTGCTTCTCACCTCACCAACAGCCGTGAAGGTTGGAGAAAAGAACGCCTGGCTCCACCACACGAGGTGCAAGGCGACACCGCCACCCCAGGAGCTGCAGGAGAGCCACGGAGAGGACTACACCTTCGAAACCCCGCCTTCTACTGCAACCTCCTACATCGGCGGCGGCGGCGAGGAACAGACCGGACCAGATCGGGGTCAGAATCGGGCCCAACAGACCAGACCAGATCGGGGTCAGAATCGGGCCCAACAGACCGGACCAGATCGGGGTCAGAATCGAGCCCAACAGACGGGACCAGATTGGGGTCAGAATCGGGCCCAACAGACGGGACCAGATACCACCTCCTCACCCAACTGGACCTCCGAGATCATCCCGGACACCGACGCCATCAAGTTATGCTTTAAATGTGTTTGACAGCTCCCTTTTGACAGCTCCTTGTTTGACAGCTCGCTTTTGACAGCTCGCTTTTGACAGCTCACCGCTCCGCTGCTTCCTTCAGCCCTTCTTTTGACTACCTGTTTGACAGCTCGTCTGACAGCTACCATCTGACAGCTCGCCCTCTTCCCATCCTTGTCGGTACTCTACTCGCAGCCCATTGCTACTCTACCCCGAGGCTGAACATGAACTTAATCCCCACCTTTCTTATCCTCTCCACCCTGGCTGAGATCTCTGCTTTTGTGTCAGAACACTGTACTGGACTACGAACTGACTACCATTTCCTTGACTATCACAGTATCGAAACTGGGGGAAAGTCGAACTCTGACCGAATGGGGGACTTTGACTTCTGTCTCCCCGAGTCCCAAACTTTGCTGCGCCATTCGCTAGTACCTCAGCTCACTGATGGCCAATACTGGGAACTTTTTATCCGAGACCGGAATCTACAATGTATAGGGTCAGCTGCCCTCACCCTCGATGATCTATACTACCGACTGAAATGTAACAAAGGAACATATCTTCTTTATGGCAACGGGGAAGTCTCAAAGGCCCCAAATTGGACCGAGATCGGAGGGGCCATACACGCGTACACTGACTCTAACCACCCCTCCGAAAATTTGATCTTTGGGTTCCAATGCCTTCTTATGATTCCTGAGCCCCGAAACCCCCAACTCCAAGGACTCTGTCTAAGGCGGTTCTGTTGCCTGTGGAACCTTGGGGTCACTCACGACTGGAAGGGAGCCGAGTACCTGGAAGGTTGGCACCACCCTATACACCTCTCCCATTCCCCCGTATGGGATAATGCCGGACCTCTGAGGTGTGGCAGAATTGCCAAGGACAGGCGGCTCCTCAACACTACTGACCCACAGTACCCAGTTGGTACTGCACCCCGGCAGCTTGGCACAAGCCTTTCCTTCCCAGGGGAAGATCTCCTTTCATCCTGGGAACAGAACTCTTATATCAAACTCCTTAGCCAGGTGGCCAAGGAAGCCCCCTATCTGGACTGTTGGATCTGTGCCCATGCACCCAGCCACCTCCAGCAGAGTCCCCCCTTTTTCCAGTACCAGTGATGTTGGTGTTGGGATTCGCAGGATGATGAGTAAGTCTGCAGGCTTCAACAGGCTGATGCAATACTCTGTGAAGTGCTGGGTCAGAGTGACTCAGCAGGAATGTGATTGGCTATCACCTGTTTTAAATGGAAAGCCTGTTCAACAGTAATTGTGGTTGTGGTGGTTGTGCTTTGGTGTTGTGGTGCTGTGGTGGAGAGTATTCGTTTGCCTTAAGGAGCAGGTACTCTGTATGGACTGTTTTTGTAAATACTTGTATATAGCTCACATTAAAAAGACTGCACTGAAAAAACCTGGGACTCTGAGCGTTTCGCTGAAAGCGCCGCGAGGAATTCGCGACAGTTGGAACAATTCCATTCCGGGGATGTTACCTCATGGAACCTGACTGCGCTAAATCTGACGCACCAGTATCTATACCTCACTGGTCCCACAAAGGGACCCCTTTGTCGCCGCTTCACTGGAGAAGGAACCTCCATTGGATCCAGTACATGCAGCTCCAATCTTGAGATCTTAACCACCGGCCAAGTCACTGTCACCAACCCAGTGGGTTCCCAGACTTTTCCGAATCTCACCTTTGCCTGGGCCAATGCTGTCGGTCACCCACCCACCTAGAAGCCTCAACCCACGGACTTCATGCTATTACAAACCTTTGCCTCGGGCAGGATGGAATCCTACCTCAGCGGTTTATTCTGGGTGTGTGGACACCGCGCATACACCTGGATAAGCCCACACATGTCAGGGTCCTGCTTTGTCGGATACATCATCCCGGGAATCAGCACACTGTTAACAGTTGAAAATACCTTTGCTACTGCAATGCTTGTACCCAGTCAGGGAATAAAATCTCTTGACCAAGACTTATCGGCCAAGCATTATAAAATTTTAGTAGATCAATTAACTCCGGTGTTATGCGAGGCCATGAACAGCATTTTAAGGGGAGGGAAGATACCGGACACTTGGAAGGAGGCACACATTACGGTGATTCCCAAACCCGACACTGACAGATTGAATATAAAAAATTATAGACCCATATCATTACTAAACAATGATTACAATTTTTTTGCAGAAGTACTGGCAAATAGACTAAAAAAATGCTTAACAGACCTTATACATAGTGACCAAGCAGGATTCCTCCCGAATAGACAACTTAAGGATAACGTAAGGCCTATAATAAATATTATTGAATACCTGGAACTTAAAAATGAAATACCAGCGGCGCTAATATTTATTGATGCTGAAAAAGCATTTGATAATGTATCATGGCAGTTTTTACTAAAATATATGGAGTTAGCGGGGTTAGAGGGCACATTTATGGAGTGAATAAAAGCGATTTATTCGAACCAAACAGCCAAATTGATTATTAACAATAATTTGATGGACTCATTTAACTTCTCGAAGGGAACGGGACAAGGGTGCCCTCTATTCCCTCTTCTATTTATAATGGTGCTGGAGGTAATTGTGAATAAAATAAGAACAACAGCAGAGATACGAGAAATTAAAATAGGTACTAAGGAATACAAACTGAAAGCATATGCGGACAATTTGGTGTTAACGTTAGAAGAACCGCAAACAAGTGTTGGCAAAGCCCTGGAATTATTAGAGGAATTTGGTAAGGTATCTGGTTTCAAGTTAAATAAAATAAAGACCAAAATGATGACCAAAAATCTGGAAAAAAATATAAGAGAGCAATTAGAGTTACAAAATGGAATTGGAAGTGGTAAAAAAAGTAAAATATTTAGGAATTTGGTTAACAATGAAAAATATAAATTTAATTGGTGACAACTATATTGCCACTTGGAAAGAGATCAAAAAGGATTTAGACACATGGAATAGGGTAAAACTTTCATGGTCGGGAAGAATGGCGGCAATCAAGATGAATATACTCCCGAAAATGCTGTTCTTGTTTCAAAATATTCCAGTGATCAAGGGAACTTCGATATTCAAGGATTGGCAAAAAAACTCTTTCAAAATTCATTTGGCAGGGGAAAAGACCGAGAATTAAATTTAAATTACTCACGGACCGGAAAGAAAGAGGATTCTCCGTACCAAATTTAAGATTATATTTTGAAGCTTCTTGCCTCTGTTGGATTAAGGAGTGGATTAACTTAAAGAACATGGACTTGCTGGATTTAGAAGGTTTCAACAATAGATTCGGATGGCATGCCTACCTATGGCTTAACAAAGAAAAGGTTCATAAAGGTTTTTCGAACCATATTATCAGAGGAGCATTATACGAGGTTTGGGAGAAAAATAAAAAACTTCTCGAACGAAACACCCCCTGGTGGCTATCGCCGATTGATATTCTAACAAATAAAAAAACAAATATGGAAGAAGAAAGAATGACATACGAAGATTTATTGATAAGAACAGAAAAAAGGATGGAAAATTAGAACATATGAAGAATTAAAAGAGAGATTAACAGGCTGGTTACAATTTCACCAGGTAAACGCATTATGGAACGAAGACAAAAAGATAGGGATGAATGAAAAAAAATCTAAATATCAGACAGAAATTTTAGAAGGTAAAACTAAACTTTTATCTAAAATGTACATTTTTTTGTTAGAATGGGATACCAAAGATGAAGAGGTAAAAGAGGTAATGGTAAAATGGGCGATTGATTTCGGACATAACATAGAGTACGATAATTGGGTGAAGTTATGGAACAAAGGAATGAAATTTACGGCCTGTGTTACATTAAGAGAAAATTTGGAAAAAATGATGTACCGATGGTACATCACGCTGGTGAAATTGGAGAAAATGTATAAAACTGGTAACAAAGCCTGTCGGAAGTGTAAAATCAAGGAAGGGATTTTTTACCATATGTAGTGGGCTTGTGAGGAAATGAAAAAGTTTTGGGAACTTATATATAATGAATTAAAAAAATTATTTAGATATACTTTCCCTAAAAAACCGGAAGCCTTCCTATTGGGAATAATTGGAGATGAAATTTAAAAAGATCAGATATTATTCCAATACGCGACAGTGGCTGCTAGGGTATTGATAGCACAAAAATGGAAGACTCCAGACATTCCAACTGTTACAGATTGGCAAGTAAAATTATTTGAATATGCGGAACTAGCAAAAATGACACAAAAAATTAGACACCAAAAAGGTACAAAGTTTATTAACGATTGGAATAAATTTAGAACATACATTGAAGGAAATTTTAGAAATTTAAGAACTAAAGTAGGATTAACATAAATCTTACGACATATAGATTATTGAGAACGAAACTGCAAAAGGGAAGATATATCAAGAAGCCCGTAGCCAGGAGGGAGGGAGGTCTATATGTGAAATGTTAATAAGATGATGCTAAAGAATGATTGTAATGGAAATTTATATTATTGTATTTGTTTATTTGTTTGTTTTTGTTTATAGTTTGTTTATTCCTTTATTTAATCAAAATCAATAAAAAAGAATTTTTTTAAAAAAGAAAAGACTTCAGTTTGGTGAGTCATCTTTAA
This sequence comes from Podarcis siculus, assembly GCA_034642415.1. Taxonomy (NCBI): domain Eukaryota; kingdom Metazoa; phylum Chordata; class Lepidosauria; order Squamata; family Lacertidae; genus Podarcis; species Podarcis siculus. The sequence goes on along the minus strand of JAXCMG010000044.1, from coordinate 2,615,237 downwards.
AACAACTTCGTCATTGTTCACCACTTCCGCGAAAGGTGATAAAACCTCTTTAAACTGTTCAGCAGAGTTTACCTAACTAACTTTTTGCCAAGAAGCTTTCTACACCATGGAGCCAGGTGGCGTTGGTTGATGGGAAGAAATCTGACATGGAGTCGGGTGGTTCTGTTTTTGTCTCCTGTCGACGCACGCATCTGGACAACGTTCTGTGTGTTCCTTCTCTAAGGAGCAACCTGATGTCCGTCTCCTGTCTGCTGAAAGCTGGGTTTGTAGTGCATTTTCGAGACAGTTACTATGACATCCAGGAAGGCGGAGAGACATTGGGGAGGGCTCTGGCAGAAAATGGTTTGTTTGTGCTAAAAGACTGTGATCAAGAGTCTGTACTAGCTAGCAATGATACACAACCTGTATGTAAAAATGAGGCTTTTCATAAAAAATGCTTGCATCTATGGCACAGAAGATTAGGTCACGCCCACTGGCGCAGTGTAACCAAAATGCCAGAATTAAGTAATGGGTGTGAGTTACAGGGTTGTGACAAGTATCTTGACTGTAATGCATAGCTGTCAACTTACAGATTTGAAAATAAGGGACCAGCAGCCTCAAAAATAACGGATCAGCAGCCAAAATAAGGGATTTTAGTCACCCAGCAGCCAAACGAAGCCTCAAGCGGTGGTTCCCACAGCGCAGCAACCAGGCAAAGGGGATGCAGCAAGGAAAACCACTGTCACCTCTCCACTGGGAAGCACTGAGCAAAGGCGAGTCCCCAGTCAATGCGGCCAATTTGATCGGCACAAGGCATGCAAGCTCCACCCCCCCAGTCGTTCTTAGACTCCTTATTGGGTGAGCAACGCAGCCAAGCAACACAGTTGGAGCCTCCCTCCTCCCTGGCCGGCAGGGAGGGAGCGAGAGGAGCTGCTTCCTTTGAAACCCGGGAAATTTAAGGGGCATCATCAATAAGGGACAGCAGCGGGAAACGGTGGTGGGGTAAGGGAGTTTCCCGCCAAATAAGGGACAGTTGACAGCTATGCTGTAATGTTTGTAAGAAAGTCAAGAGCCAAAGACGGTCTTATCCCAGAAGTGAGAGGGTGAGTGAAAATCCTTTTCAACTTGTGCATGGTGATGTGGTGGGTGCTTTCGCACTCAGCAGGGGTAATTCCTGTTATGCGCTAACAATCATAGATGATTGTTAGGTTCTGTTGGGTCTACCCTATGAAGCACAAAGGTGAATTGTTTACCAAGTTCAAAGGCTGGGTGGCTTATGTTGAGAGGCAGTTTTCTTTCAAAGTGAGAAAGCTGCAGTCTGATCACGGAGGCGAATTTGTCTCTGGACCTTTTCAGTCTTGGTTACAGACAAAGGGAATAGGTCATAGAAAAACAAACCCCCATTCTCCAGAAGAAAACGGATTGGCTGAGAGGAAAAACAGATCTTTACGAGAGATGATGCACTCAATGCTTGAGGATGCTGGTCTATCAAAAGCTTTTTGGGCTGAAGCTTATCTTTCGGCTTGTAATTTGCAGAATCGCTTGTATCATAAATCAATTGGAACAACACCCTATTTCAAATTGTTCAACAAGAAGCCCAAAGTTGATCATGCCCGTACGTTTGGTGTGAAGGCATGGGTTCATGTGCTTCGAGCACAGCGTAAAAAGGGTTGTCTCAAAGCACAACAGCTTATTTTTGTAGGTTACCAAGATTTGGGCAAAGGTTACAGGTTTGCTGTGGGTAAAAATGGGCTGGTTGTTTCAAGGAATGCTACATTCTGTGAGCATAGCATCTGGGAGAAGGTACATGCCAATTCTGAAGTTTGGTTTCAAATATCAAAGGGAGAATCTTTGAGTGCTAAAAGAAAACCTGAAACAGACACAAAAGAGGATTCTTCTGTTGAGGCTAATGAGAATGGCAGTCAGTTTTCGCCACAGGAGGAATTCCAATCTCCTCAAGGAGGGCGAGAATCTCAGGGGGATGACAGTAAAAGCGAAGACAGTTTTACTCCCAGAAAGTCTCAGAGGGAGAATAAAGAAAGGTGTACCCCCAGATCGTTTCAAACCTGGTACTGCTAATGTTTTTCATGTAGCTGCTGAACCTCAAAGCTACAAGGAGGTGCTGGCGTTACGGTCTTCAAACAAAAACATCCTGAAGGTCCCAGGCCACAGAGAGGTTAGGCTGGCCTCAACTAGAGCCAGGGCTTTTTCGGCTGTGGCTCCAATCTGGTGGAACGCTCTGTCACAAGAGACTAGGGCCCTGCGGGACTTGACATCTTTCCGCAGGGCCTGCAAGACAGAGCTCTTCCACCAGGCCTTTGGCCAGGGCACAGCCTGACTCCCTCCTTTGGCAATCTTCACAGAACTTTAGCCTAATGGTTGCCATGAATTTGATTTGAATTAATTTTATAATGAAATGATTTTAGAATGTTGTACTATTTTATTGTTGTTAGCCGCCCTGAGCCCGGCTTCGGCTGGGGAAGGCGGGATATAAATAAATTTTATTATTATTATTATTATTATTATTATTATTATTATTATTATTATT
>JAXCMG010000044.1:2595257-2612700 GCA_034642415.1 Podarcis siculus | reverse complement strand
TTATTATTATTATTATTATTATTATTATTATTATTATTATTATTATTATTATCAGAAGACCACGTTTTGCTCTGGAAAAGCGCTATGCAGGAGGAAATGGATTCTCTGGTTTCAGCATGAGATGTTCACACCCACACCACCACCAAAAGGAACTAAAATAGTAGGGTGCAGATGGGTTTACAAGCTCAAGCCTTTAGCCCCTGATTTTAAGTACAAGGCATGCTTAGTGGCTCAGGGTTTTTCCCAGAGACCGGGCTTGATTTTGACGAAGTGTTCGCTCCTACAGCTAGAAGCGAAAGTCTGCGTCTGCTGCTGGCACTTGCAGCAAAACGCAAGCTCAAAGTAAACCACTTTGACATCCAGACAGCCTATTTACATGCTAGTTTGAGTGAGGAACTCTATTTAGCAGAACCCCCCGATTTTGAGTCTGGGTCGGGCAATGTGTACAAGCTACACAAGGCACTATATGGTTTACGGCAATCTGAGAGAAATTGGAACAAGTGTTTAGATGAGACTTTGGTTTCTCGAGGTTTCCAACTCAGCGTTGCAGACAGTTGTCTGTATGTGCGTGGCGCTAATGACAAACAAGAGTTCCGTTTGGTCTTTGTAGATTATTTGCTCCATCCTTCTAAGACAGGTAAACAAATCAAAGCATTTTCCACGCAGTTAGCCAAAAGGTTCAAAGTAAAAGACCTTGGTTCTGCGAAAAGTTATCTGGGTCTGGAAGTGTGCTGCGTGGATGATGGCAGTTTGTTGCTTAGCCAGGAAATGAAAATCATAGAATCATAGAATTGGAAGAGACTACAAGGGCCATCGAGTCCAACCCCCTGCCAAGCAGGAAACACCATCAGAGCACTCCTGACATATGGTTGTCAAGCCTCTGCTTAAAGACCTCCAAAGAAGGAGACTCCACCACACTCCTTGGCAGCAAATTCCACTGTCGAACAGCTCTTACTGCCAGGAAGTTCTTCCTAATGTTTAGGTGGAATCTTCTTTCCTGCAGTTTGGATCCATTGCTCCATGTCCGCTTCTCTGGAGCAGCAGAAAACAACCTTTCTTCCTCCTCTATGTGACATCCTTTTATATATTTGAACATGGCTGTCAAATCACCCCTTAACCTCCTCTTCTCCAGGCTAAATCAAACAACTGCTAACAGCATACGGAATGCAGGACTGCAAAGGGGCAAATACTCCTGTGGATCTAGGTTTTGTGAAGTCTTTGCAAGCTGATGAAAGCTCAGTGTTTGAGCGACCTGATTTATATCAATCAGCTTATTGGGAGTCTGCTATACATATCGCAGTGGAGTAGGCCTGATATCCGCTACGCAGTAGGGATTTTGAGCAGGCAAGTGTCTAAACCTACTGTGAGTGCCTGGAAGGCAGTAAAACGGGTTCCGAGGTATCTGAAGCATACTGCTGGTAGTATTTTAAAGTTAAGCTCAGCAGGTGATGAAATACTTGTGTGTTACTCAGATAGCAACTAGGCAAATTTACCTGACCAAAAATCAATTACTGGGCTAGTGGTTTTTTGGGTGGGTAACTAATTGGATGGAAGTCCAGGAAACAAAGTATAGTCCGTGTGGCATCCAGTGAAGCTGAATTTTCAGCATTAAGTAAGCTCTGCAGTGTGTTAGTGTATTACAAGCAGTCGCTGAGAGATTTGGGCATACAATGCAATTCTCCAATTCAGGTGTATGTTGACAATCAAGTTTGTATTACGCTCAGTAAAACTGAACAGTTTAAGTCTAAATCCAAACATGTGGCAGTAAAATACCAAAATGTAATGTACAGAGAAATGTCATTGCATGTGAATATGTTCAGAGCGCTCAAAATGTTGCTGACATCTTGACGAAACCGTTGTCGTTTGTAAGAAACAAGCAAATGTGTGAATGCTTGGGTTTGCAGAACAAAGTTGGGTAAAATACTTTGTATGTGCTCAGAGGTTAATTGCACCGTGTGAGCTGTGAGGGGGTGTTGGGTTTTTGACTACATGCAATTCTGTGCAGCTTCACACAGAGTCAATTAAGAGTTGGCCGACAGCCAACTATGACTGAGCAGAAAGGAGGGTTTCTGCCTGGTGATACAGAGGCCTGGAAACAGCTCTATCATTGGTCAAGGTCTCACACAGGCGTAATGATTTATGACCTACTGACTGGAATGTGTTAGTGGCTTGGTCAGTGTGGAGTCTAAGAGTCGTTTGGTGTAAGAGAGTTAGTTAAGAACTGTGTATCTGTTCTGTTCTTGTACATAGGAACTTGAAGTCAGCTGTAAATAATAAACACACCTACAAGTAACAAGTTACTGGTTCCTGCTTCGTCCATCCTGCCTGCAACTGACTGCTTTCAAGGAACTCTGTGTATGCTCTGCTAAAGTCTGGCTAAGGTCCTGCAACAGGTCAAAGTTGCAAAACACCAACAGTATCTGCGCAGAGAAAGAAGTGTGGATGGTAACCAGTGCTTTTTTTCTTAAAAAATGTTTAGGGGTACTCTCATTTTTACTGAAGAAAAATCACCATTTCATAGTTCAAATCTGGAAAAATATAGTAAATAGACAAAAGTACGAAGATTCACAAAATGTTTAGGGGTATGCATACCACTGTGTACCCCACCCCACCCCCCAAAAAACCCAGCACTGACTGTAACTTCTAATACACTGCCATGTATTATGGCAATCTGATGGCCTGCCGGCACCCTGACCTGCTCTCCTGAGTTCCTGACCACGCCCGACTCCTCGCTTTGGACCTCGCTTCACCCTTGACAGACAGCCTCCTTACCCTCGACCTAGGACCGGACTCAGACCACGCTGCACAGTAACTCCCCCCGAGACCAGCACACAAACACGTGTGATGTTATATGGATGGCCATATGCAACAAACTTTCCCCTCTGTCCCCTGACTTAGAATCATAGAATCATAGAACTGTAGAGTTGGAAGGGACCCTGAGGATCATCTAGTCCAACCCCCTGCAATGCAGGAATATGCAGCTGGTCCATACAGGGATCGAACCTGCAACCTTGGTGTTATCAGCACCGTGGTCTAACCAACTGAGCTATCCAGGACTTTCTGGAGACCTGAAGCAATAACACATACTGTCCAGCATTGTAATTATGTGGTTTTTAAATTGTATTGCTTCAAATGTATTGCATTTTTCAATCATGTTAGTAGTTATAAAATTGTTACGAAATGTTTACAAGGCTTTTGGGCTGCAAATAAGGAGGTGGCGGCAGTAAAAGAAAAAGCCTTCTGCACTCAGGAGCCTCTGGATCAGCAAACTGCCTAAAATGGGGAGAATACCCAGTGCCCTAGAGCAAATTTCTTACTTGGCTAGAAAAAAGCTGATATATGGAACTCAGTCACAAGAAACACTACGGCTATTTCTGAAATTGGATTAGAGGTCATTATGAACTCGTGATTTCCAGCTGGTTATGCCAAACCCCACCTCCGTCTATTGCCATTTTGTTTGGGGACTGGTAGACCTCAGTAACTTGCAGCTCTTTCAGGCAAGCCTAGTGAGGAAGGTCTCAAACTCTGCACTAGAAGTTGCCATTCTTCAGATTTCAGCCCCTTCCAGACAGCAAACTTTCTGACTCTTGTGTAAGAGAGCCAAACTTCACAGCCTATTATCTTGCATATATACCACAGCTGGAAAAGTTCTTTGACCCATCAACTATAACCTTACAGGTGCATCAACTTTTCCCCCAGTTCTAGAAGAGCACAATCTCTCCTCTGTAAATTGCACCACTTTGCTGGGTGCACTGCTGTTGATTCTTGGTGAGGAAAACAAACTGCTTTCAGTTCCAGCTTTTAAAGTTTTCTACCTGATAGCTAATTAAAAAGCTTTGTTTTAAACTGTGCCCCCCCCCCGTTTTCAGGGGTATTTTTGCAGTATTGTAAACCGCCTAGAGATTTATTTCCAGTAAAAACTCACTAATTTATTTATTTTTTAAAGTAGCAACCTCTATTAAAGGAATACCCCTTAATGTTTTTTGGTAGGAAATTCCAAGTTTAAGCTTCCCACTCCCAGATATTTTAAAAACTTTAAAAAAAATATATCTGCAGTCCTTCAAAAAGTGTTTTCAAACAAGTTTATCAAAGGGGAAAAAAAACGCTTCAAAGGCCACAGCAGAAACTTCTATGTTAAAGAGATGCTGCAAAACGAGTCCCTTGCTAAATTAATCCCTCTCTACTTTTCAGAAGCCTTAGACCACCAAGCTATTTTGTTACCCAGCAAACGCAATTCCACAAATCCTCCCTCCCTTTAGTCTCCCCCGCGCAAAGTAAATGGAGAACTCTGCTCTCCGTACAGCCTTTTATAGCAAACACGGGGCCTTGAGACGTCAGAGGACTCCGACCCCGCCCTCACCTCTCCTCCAATCGCGTTCCTCCTAACACCTGCACAGGTGTAGCGAATGAAGAAGGGGGCAAAATCAGGCAGGAAAGGGAGAACCGCCTTGCTCTGCTGTGTCGGCAGCTGGAAATGATTTAGTGGAATGGCCGTGTTACTGCCTATGATTTCTGCATCAGCCTCCAAAGACACCAACGGGACTTACTCTCGAGTAAGACCCTCCTGCCGGATGCTGCAGCAACCCAAGTCTCTAGATTGCAACGGGGCTTGTTTCTGCATCATTACACTTGACGTTGCGATCCTTGGAGGAACCCTGCCCTTATAGAGCAGGTGTTTGGGGTTGTGGGGCTACCTCAGTTGCCAAGCCCCGTTTACGAGGGAGGCAAGGAGCGCTGATGGGCTTGCTTCTGAGTAAAAGGTGCGCAGGAATTGCGTTCCCGTCCAAAAGACCCACTGTCGTGTACAAAGCACCCGCATTTCCGCAATCCATGCAGAATAAAACAAGCAAGTTCTCCTAAGGGAAGCAAAATCTGGTTGTGGAGTTTAGGCTTGAATCATGGGTTTTTTTAAAGTATTTCTTCTAAGGGAGGAATATACTGGAATATATATAAGGAATATACTGATTTCAGAGGTGCAACCGGATTTGTTAGCCTGTCAGATTACAGTCTTGCAGTCTTGTTTCCAAACACCCTTGGGCATAGCTGTCAACGTTTCCCCTTTTTTAAGGGAAATTCCCTTATTCCGAATAGGATTCCTCTCCAGAAAAGGGAAAAGTTGACAGCTATGCCCTTGGCTCAGAAGTCAAATCCCACAATTTCCCACAGGGTTTACTCCCAGGTAAATGGGTGGGATTATTTCTTTGCTAATGTCCCCTTGGAATAAGTTGGAAGAAAGTTCCATTTAACTCAATGAGGCTTACTTCTGAACAGTGCTTTTTTCTGGTGGTATGCAGGGGTACGCATACCCCTAAACATTTTGTGAATCATTGTACTTTTGTCCATTTACTGTATTTATTTTCCCTGATTTGAACTATAAAATGGTGATTTTCTTGAGTCAAAATGAGAGTACCCCTAAACTTTTAGGAAAAAATCACTGCTTCTGAGTAGACATGAACAGAATTACACAATTATTTTTTTATCCTATTTACATAGCTGAATACTTGCTGCATTATTTTAAGAAATTATACTCTTTTAGTTGAAAGCATTGTTGCTGTTCATTGAGGAAAAAAGACTAAATAATAATTCAGCATCTCTGATGTGCTAATTCTTGTACAGTGGTACTTCGGGTTCAGTACTTAATTCGTTCCGGAGGTCCGTTCTTAACCTGAAACTGTTCTTAACCTGAAGCATCACTTTAGCTAATGGAGCCTCCCGCTGCCGCTGTGCCGCCGGAGGATGATTTCTGTTCTCATCATGAAGCAAAGTTCTTAACCCAAGGTAATATTTCTGGGTTAGCGGAGTCTTTAACCGGAAGCGTATGTAACCTGAAGCGTATATAACCCAAAGTACCACTGTAATGGATTATATTGATTCAGATTTTGATTTAATGACTATCAAAATTAATATCTTCCTCTTTGAGAACAATATGGCAACTTTTCAGTTTAACAGGAATAAGGAAATTCATTCAGAGTTGTTGCCTTAACTACCTTTCAAAAGGTTCCCACCTGGTCTTTTGGAATAAGGATGAGCGACAATGAAGTTGTTGCTGCAACTGTTTTTCTTCCCCCCCCCCCCCACCAAGTAATAGGGGTTTTCCTAACAATTCTCAGCACCCAGAACAAACTAAGGTTCCCAGGATTTTTTGGGGGAATCCTTGTTGTTTGAAGTGGTGCAATAATGTTTTATATGCACTGTGTGCCTGTTGTCTTTGTCCATGGAGTTTTCTTGGCAGGGATACTGGAGTGGCTTGCCGGTTCCTGCTCCAGGTGGATCACGTTTGGTCAAAACTCTCCGCTATGACCTATCCATCTTGAGTGCCCTGCTCGGCATAGTTCATAGCTTCTCTGAGTTATTTAAGCCCCTTCGCCACAGCAAGGCAGTGATCCATGAAGGGGAAGTGAGAGCTGGACCATCAAGAAGGCTGATTGCCGAAGAATGGATGCTTTTGAATTCTGGTGCTGGAGGAGACTCTTGAGAGTCCCATGGACTGCAAGAAGATCAAACCTCTCCATTCTGAAGGAAATCAGCCCTGAGTGCTCACTGGAAGGACAGATTGTGAAGCTGAGGCTCCAAGACTTTGGCCACCTCATGAGAAGAGAAGACTCCCTGGAAAAGACCCTGATGTTGGGAAAGATGGAGGGCACAAGGAGAAGGGGATGACGGAGGACGAGATGGCTGGACAGTGTTCTCGAAGCTACCAGCATGAGTTTGACCAAACGGTGGGAGGCAGTGGAAGACAGGAGTGCCTGGTGTGCTCTGGTCCAAGGGGTCACAAAGAGTCGGACACGACTAAACAACATGCACTGTGTGAATGAGGCCCTTGTGCCCAGGGTGCTAACACAATGTCTTCCACAAGGAAAGCATTTGTTCCTGTTCTGAGGAAAGGTACTCTACAAAGGGAAGAAGTTGGTTCCTGGTTTGAGGCAGGACCTCTCTCTTTTAGGTCAGTGGTAGGGAGCCTGTGGCCCTCCAGATGTTCAAGATGCGCAGGGAGATCTTGAGATGAAAAATAAAATCAATGCGGCATCCAAAAGAGGAGATCTTGTCATAACATGGTAATGGGTGGCTTCAGCAACCCTCAGATCGACTGGCTACATACATGCCTTGGGCAAGTCACTCTTTTCCACTCTCAGGTGGGAAATGTAATAATGCCATGTACAATGGGGGCAGGGTGGGTTTCAATAAGTAGCTGGAACTCTTGAGTGCCGCTTCCTACACCAATTGCCATAAAATTAGCTCTTGCATCCAACTGGTTTCATTGAGGAAAACAAGGCAAAAGGATCCCGTTCCGTGTTTGAGGTTCGGGTTTTTTTTAAAAAAAAATCAAATTCGGGATTTTTACATACATTATATTGTTGTTGTTTGTTGTTTAGTCGTTTAGTCGTGTCCGACTCTTCGTGACCCCCTGGACCAGAGCACGCCAGGCACTCCTGTCTTCCACTGCCTCCCGCAGTTTGGTCAAACTCATGTTCGTAGCTTCAGGAACACTGTCCAACCATCTTGTCCTCTGTCATCTCCTTGTGCCCTCCATCTTTCCCAACATCAGGGTCTTTTCCAGGTAGTCTTCTCTTCTCATGAGGTGGCCAAAGTCTTGGAGCCTCAGCTTCAGGATCTGTCCTTCCAGTGAGCACTCAGGGCTGATTTCCTTCAGAATGGAGAGGTCTGATCTTCTTGCAGTCCATGGGACTCTCAAGAGTCTCCTCCAGCGCCAGAATTCAAAAGCATCAATTCTTCGGCGATCAGCTTTCTTTCTACATTATATTATCTCCTTCCAATTTTTAAATTTCTCGTCCAATTTTTTCCTTTGCCTCCCCCCGCCCCCCCCAATATCCACTGGAAGGGTTCAAACTATTATCTTCAGCCACGGGCATGGCATCTTTAGTTTGCATCGAATGCCTTTTGTTCCAGTAGTTTTTATCCATTGAACATAGGGGTTCCATCTGTTCCTGTGGACTTGACCTTCCACATTGTTTCCTGTGATGTTATTACGACAATGCCTGACTGAACAAGTTCAAACAAATAACTATTCCATGCCTCTACTGTCCATTTTTCTCTATCTTCCCAACCTAAAGCTATTGTTGCCTTTTCTGCTAATATCATAACTTTGAAGGTAAACTGGTCACCTTTCTCTATAGCCATGTTTCCAAGTATACCCATTGTCATAAAACCAAAATCTATTGAAAGCTTCACTTTATAAATTTCATTAATAACCTTTAGGATTCTATTCCAGAATTCCTTTACCTCTGGGCATTCCCAGTACATATGGAAAAACCATCCCTTGGTTTGTTACAGTGCCAACAGTTAGAATTCAATCCTGCTACCATATTAGCTAGCTGGGCCGGAGTTCTGTTCCATTTTAGAAATAATTTTAATTCCAGCTCTCTAAATTTGCTTACTTTAATCTCATCCTTTCGACCATTGATTCACTAACTTGTTCTTCCTTACTCCACATCTTTTGAATAAGTTGGGTTGTCTGTTTCTTATTTGTAATCATTTTCTTATAGATTTTACTTATCATTCCTTGTTTCATTTTTTCCATTTGTTTGTATAGTTCCTCTATTGGCTCTTCTAAACTCCTATTTCCTATCCCCTGGACTTTGGAAATTTTGTTGTATAGTCCTCCAATTTTTAACCAATATTGGTCACCTATGTTCTCTATTACTTCCTCAAATGACTTTAAGGACTCTCCTCTATGCGTATCTTTAACTATATAATATCCCTTAGTGTTTAGAATTTTCCACCATTTGGGATCATCTATTGCCTCATAAGCTTGGGGACGCGGGTGGCGCTGTGGGTAAAAGCCTCAGCGCCTAGGGCTTGCCAATCGAAAGGTCGGCGGTTCGAATCCCCGCGGCGGGGTGCGCTCCCGTTGCTCGGTCCCAGTGCCTGCCAACCTAGCAGTTCGAAAGCACCCCCGGGTGCAAGTAGATAAATAGGGACCGCTTACTAGCGGGAAGGTAAACGGCGTTTCCGTGTGCGGCTCTGGCTCGCCAGAGCAGCGATGTCACGCTGGCCACGTGACCCGGAAGTGTCTCCGGACAGCGCTGGCCCCCGGCCTATAGAGTGAGATGAGCGCACCAACCCCAGAGTCTGTCAAGACTGGCCCGTACGGGCAGGGGTACCTTTACCTTTACCTTTTATTGCCTCATAAATGCTTTCTAAGGGTGCGCTTAGAGAAATCCTTTTTTACCATAAAGACTGCCATTTCCTCCATATACCTAATGCCAATTTCCTGGGGCCTATTGCAGATTTCAAATCTTTGATTACATTCTTTGTGAAAATTCCAAATCTTCCTGCACCATTGTTTGCCTCATCCTCAAATCTGATCCACTTTTGTTTGTTTTCAACTGCAATTTCTAGAAAAAATTTTAGCCGGACAGCTTCGTAATAATTGTAAATGTTTGGGAGGCCCCACCCTAGTTCTTTTTTGTGGTTGTACACAGAGGTTTGTTTTTATTCCGTAACAAACCTTGATCCTGGCCTGGAAAGTATTTCAGGATGTGTTGGAATCATCGCCAGCAGTGACTATAGCAAACCACTTGCCTGCTTTTCACTTCCTCTTCCTCCCTCTGGGTGCAGAGAAGTCAGGAACAAGGAGCCTGGCTTTGGTACTGTTATGTACTGAGTTGAATAGGATCCAAACTGCAGCAGTCTGATTGGTCCTAGAACAATAGGATCCAAAAGGCAGCAGTCTGATTGGTCCTAGAACAATGCAGCAATATGATTGGTTGGCAGGAACTACCCAATCATTCTCCAGATAGAAGTGAATCCACAACCTGATTGGCTTACAGTAGAATTCCGGAATTAGCCAATCATGTGCAGCCCATTGTGTAAATAATGTATATAAAGCAGATACTTTGAGGGGACTTTCATTCATTCCTCCTCACCACTATGAGCTGAATAAAGAGCATGAAATCACTTTGCGACTCTGAGTATATTTCACTGGCGACGAAGGTGGGATCCCGCTGAGCTGACTGCCACACACAGCACCGCAGCATCGCCAAGTGCCACACCGCTGCCTCGCACCGTGTATCCAGGCTTCAGCTCCGGAACACAAGGAACTCAGAATGGCAACCGACAGCAGCTTCTCGCCGTTCAACCCAGCATCTGGAGACTGGGAAGCGTACGCTTCCCGTTTCACCTTCCTCCTAGAAGCCAAAGGGGTTACTGAGGAAGAAGATGCCAAGAGGGGGGGGGATGAGGACTTGGCTGGGGGTCTTCTGGTCCCTGGGCATTCTCCTCCTCTTGCTGCTTCTGCTTGGAAGAAGAACCGCCCCAGAAACCTTCCCCCAGGCCCTCCCAGTTGGCCTCTTCTGGGCAGCCTGCTACACCTGAAAGGCAAGCGAGAGAGAAAGCGCCTATCTCCCCGCGTCCCCAGGAAGACAAGTGATGAAAGGCCAAACAGAAAGTGGGGGCAATGGGTGCACGGTCTGATGGCCGTGGATTTCTCCCAAGGTTCCCCTGCCCCACTTCAAGAACTTTAGGGCTCATTTACAGGCTATGATGTTGGATGAAAGCAGCTGTAGGTTCCTCCTGCCAAACAGGGATGGTTCTGCTGGGTATGGAATCCTAAATAAATATGAATAAGTGAAATGAATGTGTGGAATGAGCGAAAGCAGCAAAAAGGACATGAAGGGGAGGGGTGTGTGGAATTCAGGAAGGGAGCAGTAGATGGTGGGCTGGAAGCAATTAAAAGGAGATATGTCCAGGGTTAGCTTCTGAGGACTTTCCTTATGTACCTTCTCACCCCACCCAACTTACAACGGCTGGGTTTTCAACAAACAGTGTGCTTCCATGTTTATTCTGCTAACTTGATCGTTTGACTGAGAAAATAGTAATTCATCAGCGGTGACATCTAAACCCAGCAAATTCCTCTGGGTTTTCCCTGTTGCCTTCCTATGTTCCTTCAGCAAAGTCTTTGTTGAAAAATGCAATGGATGCAATGCAGAAAACCTGGTTGATGTTTGTTATGGGGGTTTGCCCAGGGAAAGCTGTGAGGGAAACTAAAAACCTCTCAGACCCATGCCTAGAAAACATGGGAAAACAGAAGCGTGGACGAGCCCTGTGTCAGGGTGAAACCCCAATTTTAATTCCATCTCCACCCATTGCAGAAAAACAAGGCTTCAGCCGACTTCTGCTGCCTATGATCTGTTGACTTCTAGGTTAGATTACTGCATTTTATGGGGTGGTTCGTGACTGGTGGAAGCTCAGGCTCAGACTTAATGACCTGGTTCTGCACTAAAGATGGCCTCTGGCCTCCTCAGCAACCACAGCTCTTGGAGCTGGAGTCAGTCAGGGCCTTGCCCTCCCAAGCAAGGTGTAGAAAATCCTGCAAGGCAGCGAGCAGGTCTTCCAGGACTCACAGCCAAGGTATGTAACTGTGTTATCTTCCATTCAGAGACAGAGAGAAGGTGTTTAGACTAAACTGAAGCATGCACAACCCTGCATATCCCAGGCACTTCCTCCAATGTGTGTCTGTGTACTCACATATATCTTCTTTAAAGATCTTAAATTCTCCTCTTAAGACATTCTGCGTTTCTCCCACAGAATAAAATATTGAGTGAGCCACCTCACCTATTTGTTGCTTTCTTCTCCCGGTTAATACTCTTTTCTTTTTCTACTGTGATAGGAATTTTGAGGTCTTAGATATATGGTAATGTTCATAACCACACATACACAGATCAGCACAGGAAGGCCAACCTGGAACCATTTTGATTCCTAAACTGAGCAAATGTTTTCTCTGCAAGGTCAAAGTGGAAAAGCCTCCCCATTGTCTTTTCCTTCACAAATCCTGTCTTAAGGGTATGTCTGTGTTTGAATAAGGTGTGAGCCTGTGACATGGCCCAGGAACTAAGTATTTATCACTACAAAAGACTGGCCAGGCTCCGCAGGCAATCCAATCAAGTAACCTGCCAGACAGGAGATAAACAAGAACAAGAGAAAAACAATTTTGAAACTTCTGTTTTAAGACCACCTTTTCTGTGATGTATCTGAGGGGTGGTCTTAGGTTACACCCCTTCTGTGATGTATGTATGATGTTTCTGGGGGGTGGTCTTGATCTACAGGATGGGAATTTCAAAAGTCTTTATAAGCCCTTGCACAGCATTTTTCTGGGTCCTCCTCCTTTCCTGCGTGTGAGGGGAGCACCCTGTTGCAACAGATCAATAACGATCAAGCTTGCTAGCTGCTTTGCTTCTCAATAGTCTCTGGTTGGCCTCTGTTATTTTCTCCTACCAATAGGGAACCTATGTAAGGACTCTATATGGGCTCTTGGATAAGGGAAAAAAGGGCAGATTTTTATTTACAACACTACCATGAGAAAAATCAAGAACAGAAGAAGTGCAAGCAGGGCAGACTCCTTTTATATTGAGTTCTACACATAACACACTTTAGTCACAGTGATTTTCAAAGCAGTTTTCCAGCCACGAACCTTCATTGTGTTAATATTATCTCCCAATCAGAGAGAGAGACATAGAAGAGGCACCTGCATCCCCCAAATATCTCAGCGCTCATGCAGCAGGGACCATTTACTGGGGAACCACGCAAAGATTATAAGGCCGGGGAAGCTTTGAACTGCCTCGCACATCCGCTGAAATGTCTATTTCCTCCCTCTCCTGGAGAGATTTTAGGTGGAAGTTTTGCAACACCGTTGTGAGGAATAGGAAGAGCTCCATACGGGCCAAACCTTCACCAAGGCAGACCCTTTTCCCTGGAGAAACAAAAAAATAGGATTTTATTATGCATTTTGTGTTTTCATTTTGTATTTCTTATGTTGTGAACTGCCCTATGATCTTCGGGGGAAGGGCAGTATACAAATTTGATAGTAATAATAATAATCAGCCAGTGAGAGAGCCAGTGTGGTGTAGAGGTTAAGAGTGGTAGACTCGTAATCTGGTGAACCGAGTTTGCGTCTCCGCTCCTCTACATGCAGGCCTGTGCAAAGGGTGGGAGGGGCAGCTGGGGACACTTGCCCTGGGCTCCCGAATGATAAGCTGGCCAGGGGGCCCTGTCAGACTTACGCTGCCATGCCAGGAACACCCTGTTACTCCCAGATGACCAAGGACCCCTGCCCCGGGCCTGGCCTGGTAATTATGATACAGTGGTAAGGTAAAGGTAAAGGGACCCCTGACCATTAGGTTCAGTCGTGACCGACTCTGGGGTTGCGGCGCTCATCTCGCTTGATTGGCCGAGGGAGCCAGCGTACAGCTTCCAGGTCATGTGGCCAGCATGACTAAGCCGCTTCTGGCGAACCAGAGCAGCACACGGAAACGCCGTTTACCTTCCCCCCGGAGTGGTACCTATTTATCTACTTGCACTCTGACATGCTTTTGAACTGGCAGGAGCAGGGACTGAGCAACGGGAGCTAACCCCGTCATGGGGATTCGAACCGCCGACCTTCTGATCTGCAAGTCCCAGGCTCTGTGGTTTAACCCACAGCGCCACCCACATCCCTATAATACAGTGGTACCTCAGGTTAAGTACTTAATTCGTTCCGGAAGACCGTTCTTAACCTGAAACTGTTCTTAACCTGAGGTACCACTTTAGCTAATGGGGCCTCCCGCTGCCGCCGTGCCGGTGGAGCATGATTTCTGTTCTCATCCTGAAGGAAAGTTCTTAACCCGAGGTACTATTTCTGGGTTAGCGGAGTAACCTGTAACCTGAAGCGTATGTAACCCGAGGTACCACTGTAATAATATTAATTTTAAAACGTTATTCCTCCAACTGTGGTGGTGGCCCAGAAGGCCACAATAAATGTGATAATGTGTGTCCCTATAACTCCTTGACTTGGGACGCGGGTGGCGCTGTGGGTTAAAGCCTCAGCGCCTAGGGCTTGCCGATCGAAAGGTCGGCGGTTCGAATCCCCACGGCGGGGTGCGCTCCCATTGCTCGGTTCCAGCGCCTGCCAACCTAGCAGTTCGAAAGCACCCCCGGGTGCAAGTAGATAAATAGGGACCGCTTACTAGCGGGAAGGTAAATGGCGTTTCCGTGTGCGGCTCTGGCTCGCCAGAGCAGTGATGTCACGCTGGCCACGTGACCCGGAAGTGTCTCCGGACAGCGCTGGCTCCCGGCCTCTTGAGTGAGATGGGCGCACAACCCTAGAGTCTGTCAAGACTGGCCCGTACGGGCAGGGATACCTTTACCTTTACCTTTTATAACTCCTTGAGTGTGTTTCTAATAGAGGAGTTATGGTAATCTGTTGCAAACTGAAACTGAAACTGAAACAGTTCTTATGAAACTGATGATTTTGCAGGTTGCCCCACTGGGGCAGGAATACAGCTAATAGGTGAATCACAGAGATTTAGCTCACAGCTGGGTCATGGGTTGCTACATGGTGCAAATGTCTACATGTAATGCGGATCCCCAACATGCATACTATCCATGTAACAGAACACGGTGGGATTTACCTGCCCCAGTGGTCCCTGGCTATCTCAGCGATCCTTTGTGAGCAGTGTTACGGAAATTACGGAGGGGGGGCCACATCTTTAAAGTTGTTAAATGTTACAAATATTATGCATAAATGTATCTTTTTGACTTGCCAGCTCAGGGAAGTTACCTAGCTTTAACAATTATATAAAATCAACTCCTTTGCCAGTTTCCTTCTTTTCAACACTATTTTGCCCTTGGAAAAAACGACTCTTTTCCCTGCCAGCTCCTCAAGCGTGAGGTCATGTATACACACCTCCTACTCCAGGAAGTGCCCAAAGGTGACAATTGCTGAGCTGATTGTTGGCCAAGGAAAGCCTAATCCCATCACCAGATTTGCCAAGGGGTCCAGACATGCAAAGGAAGTTCTATTGTACTTTGGGTGGTGGGACTTCAGAGGTGTTTGCCTCTGCTAATCTTACACCTGGGTCTTGCCCTGCCATGTCTGCTTATGCTAATCTTGTGCCAAGGACTTGTCTGGACATGTCTGCCAAGGTCAAACTAGTGTAAACCCTGTTTACCCCTCCCCTTTTGTGACATGTCAGTGGTGTAGCAATGATGTAGCAATGATGCTGTACGAACTGTATTCTGGGATATGGTGGGAAAGTTTTAAAAGTCATTGTCACCCCATCCTCGGGGTTCAAAATTCCTCTTTGCTGATGGCCTTTCTCCTGGGCATAGTCGACCAATCGATGTTAAAGAAGGATAGAACTTTCTTTATGTACGCTACGACAGCAGCAAGAATACTTATTGCAAAGTATTGGAAGACACAAGATTTACCCACTCTGGAAGAATGGCAGATGAAGGTGATGGACTACATGGAATTGGCGGAAAAGACTGGCAAGATCCGAGACCAGGGAGAAGAGTCGGTGGAAGAAGACTGGAAAAAGTTTAAAGACTATTTACAGAAACATTGTAAAATTAATGAATGTTAGAAGAATGTTGGAATGAAGTGATATGGCTTTAGTAGAAATGTTATAAGGAATTAAGTATAAATAGATTAATAGAATATTAAAGGAAAAATAAGGTTAGAATGTGTTAAGATAATTATAGGATAGAAAACAGAGGAAGATGGAAAGGAATTGCTGAAACAACTAATAGAAATGGAATACAAAAAGGGAGGTGTGAGGAGGTCGTGGAAATAAGTGAATGAAAGATAAGATACTGAAATTGTTTGATGTGTTCTAAACTGTTTTTGTTTGGTTATGTTAGTTTAATGTGTCAGTGTTATGTAGTGTTCTTGTATTGTATTGTATTGTTCTGTTCTTTTTTTCCCCTTTGTAGTGTTGTGTTTAAATTGTTGGAAAAGTAATAAATATCATTTTTTTAAAAACACACACACACCAAAATTCCTCTTTGAACCTGTTGCGCAATAAACTTTGGTCTACAACTTTGGTGACTGGACACCTTCCTTTATTCCGCAGGGACCCGCGAGCTCTGCCTGACGAGCTGGGGGACTGAGCAGCCTCACACCTAGATTTTTCCCTAACGGCAGACACAGTCTGCTTGAGAACGCCGCCCCGTGGAGAGATATTTACAGCAGGGTTGACGTGTTCCCAGAATTTGCAAAAGACAGCAGTCTCTGAGAAACGGATTGAGGAAGTGAGAGTCTGGCTCTAATCTTGAAACTGGCTTCTAAATCATCATGTACTGGTGGGGGCAGGATGATTGGGACTTCAGCTATTGCTTATGTAGCAGTTTATAATCTTGCTTTAGACATACACATAACAGTGGTACCTCGGGTTACAAACGCTTCAGGTTACATACGCTTCAGGTTACAGACTCCGCTAACCCAGAAATAGTGCTTCAGGTTAAGAACTTTGCTTCAGGATGAGAACAGAAATCGTGCTCCTGCGGCGCGGCAGCAGCGGGAGGCCCCATTAGCCAAAGTGGTGCTTCAGGTTAAGAACAGTTTCAGGTCAAGAACGGACCTCCGGAACGAATTAAGTCCTTAACCTAAGGTACCACTGTATATTATGCATGTGACTTGTTTGTTCAATACTATAAATACCCAGCTCTGGTTGGAGTTGGGGCTTTTTGCTTTTGGGGAAAGATCCCACGAAAAGCCTGCTGCGGCAAAGGCTTTCCTCGGAAGAACCTGTGTCTACTTTATTGGCAATGATTCCCGCTACACTAACACAATGCTCAAATCCAAGACTTAGGTAAAGGTACCCCTGCCCGTACGGGCCAGTCTTGACAGACTCTAGGGTTGTGCACCCATCTCACTCAAGAGGCCGGGGGCCAGCGCTGTCCGGAGACACTTCCGGGTCACGTGGCCAGCGTGACAAAGCTGCATCTGGCAAGCCAGCGCAGCACACGGAACATTGTTTACCTCCCCGCTGGTAAGCGGTCCCTATTTATCTACTTGCACCTGGGGGTTCTTTCGAACTGCTAGGTTGGCAGGCGCTGGGACCGAGCAATGGGAGCGCACCCCGCTGCGAGGATTTGAACCGCCGACCTTTCGATTGGCAAGCCCTAGGCGCTGAGGCTTTTACCCACAGCGCCACCCACGTCCCAAGACTTATTTTCCTATTAATTAACCCAACATCCTTGCCCTTCTCACTCTTTCTTTCCTCCTTCCCATCCTTAATTTCTTCTAAGGTTTAGCCGAGCCAGCCCTCCCATACGTTCCTCCCCACCATGAAGCTGATGTACAATACCTGTTGAAAATGGGAGGAAGGCCTCATTCTTCTTGAAGGAGCCTCTTTCATCCAGGAAGTGCTGAGGATTGAACTTCCTCGGTGTCTGAAAGTGCTGGGGGTCATGCAGGCAGGACGACAGGAATGGCACTACTGTGGTTCCCTGGAGAGGAAAGACAGAGACCCCAAAAGCAACGGTTGCTGACATATAAAATATATCAGAATTGGAGAGTAGCCTCTACCAAAGGCGGCATGAACTTTGAAGGTTTTAAATTTTCAATGTTCTGTTGAAAGCTGCCCAAAGTGGCTGGGGAAACCCAGCCATATGGGTGAATTATTATTATTATTATTATTATTATTATTATTATTATTATTATTAT
>JAXCMG010000044.1:2532607-2594093 GCA_034642415.1 Podarcis siculus | reverse complement strand
TTGGCCACATGGCTCACCGCACCTTGGGAATGCTGAAGCCCCGGAAATGCGTGTCACAGGTCACCGAATGAGGAGGTGCCAGTGGGGAGACGTCTACAAAGCGCTGGATCTCATGAATGACAGCATCCGTGAAGGGCATCTGACTCCGGTCCTCTAAGGAGGGGCTGCGGTTCCTCCCAATGACCCGGTTAATCTCCTCTTGGACCTTAGCTGTAAAGAAGAGAGAAGGGTTAAAACGATATACTGTGGTAACCAGGCGGTGGGAGGTGGTTAGATATATGCATTTATAGGAGGAGGAAAGATTTTTGATAGCCTTTCTTTTCTTGGCAATCACTCTTGGCTGATTAAGATTTTCTTCCATGAATATGGTCTTAACAGTGTGTCCATAAGTGACTGTGGAGGCCAATTCTGGATCCACACATCCTTCCACATTAGGGACATAGGTTTCTGGGCGGGAGTTGATCATGGTGAGGACATGTCAAACGTATCTCCCTTTCATCCTGAGTTCGTGCTTTTCCAAAGTTCCCTGATGCCTTTGGTAGTGGCTATTCTCCAATTCTGATATATTTTATATCAGAGCAGTATAGAAAGTAAAATCAAAATGGAGCTCAAGGTTTGCATACAGAAGGTTCTTTTTCTGGCATCTCCAGTTAAAGGATTAATGTAGAAGCTGATGAAAAGAACCATTCTCCACCTGAGAGCCTGGCTGCCAGTCAAAACAGATAAGAAGGGGCTAGACTGGGGGGTAAGGAATGTTGGGATACTGCCAGGGAGACAAAGCCCAAAAAGCCCCCTGCCGCCTCCGGACGGCCCATCGATCGCTCGTAGAAACGCAGTATCAGTCAATTAGCGACATGAGCCCCAGAAATAGCTTGCCACATTCCAGAGCTCGTGCACGCTCTATCAGCAGAGTTGCCACAGCGAAAGATGCACTCAGGAGAGCATTATCTATAACTTTATTCAGCGTTGGACCTTTTTGAAACCAGGGACCGTAGTCTTTTGTGTAGAACCTTTCAGGGACCACATGGCAATGGTGGGTAGAACCCAAGCCAAAAGTGGATGGAGCAACAGGTGTGACTCTCTTAGCACTGGACAGTTGGCTACCTTCCAGTCATGCAAAAGCCAACAACCTGCCCCATCATCTCAAGAAACTGCTACGAATGGTCTAAAACTACTCCAGATTATTCCCAGCAGCAATTTCACATCAAACCACCACTGTTCCATTGTGAACCCTAGAACAGTAGGAGTGCTTGCCATAGATGTTCTGGCCCCAGGGTGATCAAAGAAAGGACCTGGGCAGGCTAAAGTTCGGGTTTTGTCCCAGTGGAACTTTCATAGGCTAGAGCTAAAAGGGAGTCCTGGTTTATTTGGCAAGGAAGGAACCCATAAGCCAGCCCAAAAGATGGGCAACAAGACTGAATGAGGAAGATTTGGTCTTGTTTTTTCACCTTCTATCTCTGGGTATCGGAGGAGGATGAGAAGCCCATATCTGAGGGTGGTGCTGACTGTCTCTGTCCCTGCAAAGAACAGGTTAAGAACCGTAACAGCCAAGTTCTCATTATGGAATTCCGAAGTTGGGTTCTCTTTCTCCTGACACAGGGAGGAAGAAGAGGAGGGAAGAAGAGAGCAAGTTATACAACCAGGAGCCAATCAGCATGCCTGCACAAAGATTTTATGGAAGGCTGGTGTATGGCCAGCAGGATTTGCTTTCCGTATATTTAGATCAATTATGAAAGATCAACTGTGCTGTATATTATCAACCTCTATTACATAGAAATATTTTGGTTTATACATTCCCTGAATTAGATTGACTGGTTACAGATAGGTAGCCGTGTTGGTCTGCCATAGTCAAAACAAAAAAAATAGATTGACTGGATACAAGTTAATGAAAATGAAGACATCTGTGTTTGACCGCTCCGGCGGGAAGGTAAATGGCATTTCCGTGTGCTGCTCTGGTTCACCAGAAGCGGCTTAGTCATGCTGGCTACATGACCCGGAAGCTGTACGCCGGCTCCCTCAGCCAATAAAGCGAGATGAGCACTGCAACCCCAGAATCGGTCATGACTGGACCTAATGGTCAGGGGTCCCTTTACCTTTACTCTTGAGATTGGCTTGGTAAGGAACCAAGAAGTGTTTGGCCGTAGATTTCTATTTTTCATTTTTACACTATGTTATGGCAGCTGTTTCTAGTCCCCCTCACCTTAGATATCTGACTCAATAGAATTTTTATTCTAATCCATTGTAAGTTTTTTAACTTTTGTAAAGTGTGGTCGAACAATACAGTGGTACCTCAGGTTACAGATGCTTCAGGTTACAGACTCCGCTAACCCAGAAATAGTCCCTTGGCTTAAGAACTTTGCTTCAGGATGAGAACAGAAATCTTGCTCCAGCGGCGCAGCGGCAGCAGGAGGCCCCATTAGCTAAAGTGGTGCTTCAGATTAAGAACAGTTTCAGGTTAAGAAAGGACCTCCAGCACGAATTAAGTACATAACCAGAGGTACCACTGTATTATTATTACCAGGCCAGTGCAGAGCTTGTCTGTGGCCCGGGGCAGGGGTCCTCGGTCAGCTGGGAGTAACAGGGTGTTCCTGGCAGGAAAACCCGCTTTTCAATGCTGGACATTGGTGCAGGAGCTGCTCAGGTGCCGGGGCGGGGTGCCCAGGGGCAGGATGAGCTGCCCATAGGGGCAGGGCACACCACGGGGCCTCCGGAGTCTGCCTGCCTCCTCCCACTCAGCCGCTCTACAGTTGGGGGGGAAGGAGCGGGCGTACCGTTTGGGCAGCGCAGAGCCTGCGGGCACCTAAGCCACCACATCTCTCCCAGGAGAGATGCATGGCTTGGGCGCATTGCAGGCCCCGCGGTGAGTGCTGCCCAGCATTTTCTCACCCCCCTCAGTGGTGACACCCAGGGCGGTCCACACCCACCGCACCCCCCTTGCTCCGCCCCTGGTGCTGGACCAGAACAAATGGCAGTTTGGGTTTTTCCATGGATTGCTGTTTGCTCCGATTCATTGGCAAAGAGTAGATTGTAATGGAAAATCATGGGACCAAAAAGAAAAAGGGGGGAGCATTTAGACACGGTGCTTTCAAGTGTGGACCTGTGCCTAGAAATGCAGCACAAAAGGAAGTCTGGATGAGCCCTTTATGTCAGAACAAAGACTGGTGAGAAGGTCAACGTCCAATAACTGGGAGACACGCGGTTCCCCCCAACAAGTACCTGCTCCATTTTGGCCAGGAAACAGTCAATGAAGTCCCGGGGGCAATTTGGATCGAAGGATTCCCGGTGGATCTGGACCCTCTGAGAGATGAAGTTTATTAACTCCTTCGTGTACTTGGGCACTTCTTGGTGAGGCCCAGGCAGGTTCCGCATCAGGCCTGGGAAAAAATTCTTCATCTTTGAAGAAAAATAACAGACGTAACTGTCTAAGCTTCCTCATTGTCATGCACCCCATGCTCTGGACCCCTTAATGCCCAGGCCCTGTACTATGCCCTCCCAACCCACACCAAAATAAAAATAAGCCAGAAAATGAAAAAAGTGGAGGGCGTGAAATAACCAGGTTACGGGAGGCTATGGGTGCATTCTCTGTCTCAGGTGAGCAGGTGCCCCCGTTACCTGCGACGCTGTGGAAAACGTGAGCCGGAAGGATTTGTTGATCACATCAAGTAAAAAGACAAACTGTTTGTCTTCATATTCGAACCGCTGGCCAAAAACCACAGAGCAGATAACATTGGAGACGGCATGGCTGAGGTAGAAGGTTGGGTCAAATGGGTGCCCTGCGGAGGTGGAAAATGGGGACAACATCACCTAAGATGCCAGGATGCATCCTGTGGTTTCAAGCAGTAATAGTAATAGTAATAGTAATAGTAATAGTAATAGTAATAGTAATAATTTACTTATACCCCACCCATCTGGCTGGGTTTCTCCAGCCACTCTGGCAGTTCCCAAAAAAATATTAAAAACATAATAAAACATCCAACATTAAAAATTTCCCTAAGCAGGGCTGCCTTCCTCAGGAGAAAGAATATACCTAATGGACACTTTTATATGCCTGTTGCTTTTGTCCATGGAGTAAACAAAGAGGAATTATACCAGAAAGATATGGATGTCTCGTACACCCCAGGTAGTGTGGTTGCTGACCTTGAGCCAGACATCCTGGAGAGTGAAGTCAAATGGGCCTTAGAAAGCACTGCAAATAACAAGGCCAGTGGAAGTGATGATATTCCAGCTGAACTATTTAAAATTTTAAACGATGATGCTGTTAAGGTGCTACATTCAATATGCCAGCAAATTTGGAAAACTCAGCAGTGGCCAGAGGATTGGAGAAGATCAGTCTACATCCCTATCCCAAAGAAGGGCAGTACCAAAGAATGCTCCAACTACCGCACAATTGCACTCATTTCACACGCTAGCAAGGTTATGCTTAAAATTCTACAAGGCAGGCTTAAGCAGTATGTGGACCGAGAACTCCCAGAAGTGCAAGCTGGATTTCGAAGGGGCAGAGGAACCAGAGACCAAATTGCAAACATGCGCTGCATTATGGAGAAAGCTAGAGAGTTCCAGAAAGACATCTACTTCTGCTTCATTGACTATGCAAAAGCCTTTGACTGCATCGATCACAGCAAACTATGGCAAGTTCTTAAAGAAATGGGAGTGCCTGATCACCTCATCTGTCTCCTGAGAAACCTCTATGTGGGACAAGAAGCTACAGTTAGAACTGGATATGGAACAACTGATTGGTTCAAAATTGGGAAAGGAGTACGGCAAGGCTGTATATTATCTCCCTGCTTATTTAACTTATATGCAGAATTCATCATGCGGAAGGCTGGGCTGGATGAATCCCAAGCCGGAATTAAGATCGCCGGAAGAAATATCAACAACCTCAGATATGCAGATGACACAACCTTGATGGCAGAAACTGAGGAGGAATTAAAGAACCTTTTAATGAGGGTGAAAGAGGAGAGTGCAAAATATGGTCTGAAGCTCAACATAAAAAAACGAAGATCATGGTCACTGGGCCCATCACCTCCTGGCAAATAGAAGGGGAAGAAATGGAGGCAGTGAGAGATTTGACTTTCTTGGGCTTCATGATCACTGCAGATGGTGACAGCAGTCACAAAATTAAAAGACGCCTGCTTCTTGGGAGAAAGGCGATGGCAAACCTAGACAGCATCTTAAAAAGCAGAGACATCACCTTGCCAACAAAGGTCCGTATAGTGAAAGCCATGGTTTTCCCAGTAGTGATGTATGGAAGTGAGAGCTGGACTGTAAAGAAGGCTGATCGCCGAAGAATGGATGCTTTTGAATTCTGGTGCTGGAGGAGACTCTTGAGAGTCCCATGGGCTGCAAGAAGATCAAACGTATCCATTCTGAAGGAAATCAGCCCTGAGTGCTCACTGGAAGGACAGATCCTGAAGCTGAGGCTCCAAGACTTTGGCCACCTCATGAGAAAAGAAGACTCCCTGGAGAAGACCCTGATGCTGGGAAAGATGGAGGACACAAGGAGAAGGGGACGACAGAGGACGAGATGGTGGGACAGTGTTCTTGAAGCTACCAGCATGAGTCTGACCAAACTGCGGGAGGCAGTGGAAGACAGGAGGGCTCTGGTCCATGGGGTCACGAAGAGTCGGACACGACTAAATAAATAAACAACAACAATGGACTCTGGTGCATTTAGCTAAAAATAGCTCCTGAATGTTTTAACAGCATCCAGAAATATGCAAACGAGCTTCTCCAGCTAGATGAAGCCAAATAAACCTCTGCACATGGGCAGGATCTTGCCATGCCGTGGAATACTAGAAAGCTTGGGGGCTGTCCTTCCTCTTAATTAGGCAAGATATAGAAAGTCCCCTCAATTCTATTAAAAACTTTCCAGAGGGACAGAGAAAGGAAAGAAGAAAAAATATTTTACATTTAAAGAATGCACTCTTATTTAATATTAAACTGTCAAGGCGTAGGCAGAAAACACAGAGGGTTATATCCACCCTCATGTGCAAACTGTGCAAAAAATGAAACTCTATATAGTGAATTTCAAGAGATCCTTAAGACAATGACTTGGAAAGCTGTGGTAAAAGAGAAGCTGCTTTGCCTTTTCAATAGCTGAGGGAAAAGCCTAAGGAAACGAGGAAAAGGGACAGGGCCATCTTGCAGTTTCAGCCAGCAATGCAATTCCAAGCCATCCTCTAGGGGGGACCTTCCAAATTCTTCAGGGACTCGTGAGGTGTTTTTAGTGATTAATTTATTTCAGAACAAGGCATGTCTAGTCATTACAGTGGTGCCTCGCAAGAGGAAAAGAATCCATTCCGCGAGTCTCTTCGTCTTGCGGTTTTTTCGTCTTGCGAAGCAAGCCCATTAGCGGATTAGCGGATTAGCGCTATTAGCTTAGTGGCTTAGCGGATCAGCTGTTAAGCGGCTTAGTGGCTTAGCGGATCAGCTGTTAAGCGGCTTAGTGGCTTAGTGATCAGCTGTTAAGCGGCTTAATGGCTTAGCGGATCAGCTGTTAAGTGGCTTAGTGGCTTAGCGGATCAGCTGTTAAGCGGCTTAGCGGATCAGCTGATAAGCGGCTTAGCGGCTTGTGAAAAAGGGGGGGGGAACCCTGCAGGAACTCGCAAGACATTTTCGTCTTGCGAAGCAAGCCCATAGGAAATTCGTTTTGCGAAGCACCTCCAAAATGGAAAACCCTTTCGTCTAGCGGGTTTTCCGTCTTGCGAGGCATTCGTCTTGCGGGGCACCACTGTAATTTATTTTGGATGGTCGAGCTGTTCCGAAGGTCTTACTCTGGGGTGCGGGGGGGGCAGGAAAACCTTTTGAATCCTCCTTAAAAAACAAAATCCTGAGGCAACTCCTGTGACCCTCTAAAGGCCCATGGCCTTGGAAAGGCTCCCCTGACCCTCCAGGCCTTGAGGAGAGAGAGAAAGGGAGAAAGGAAGAGGCAGCTCCTGGCATAAAGGCAGCCATTTTGAGCCTGGCGTTCATCTAGCCTCTTCATGGCGGGAGAGAGGAAAAAGGCGGGAAAATGACTCCACTAGAGGATGGCTCCATTGCCTCTGCTCAGTTTGCTCACATCCCTTGTCTGGTCTGAGGAGAGAGAAAAATGGGTCTTATTTCTCCACAGAAACAATCCTGGGACTCGTTTGGTTCCTCACCAGATGTCTCACCCCTTGAGTCTCTGAGGGAAGAGGGAACGGAGGCAGACAAGCCCAAGGTTTATACAGGGGTCAGCAAATTTTTTCAGCAGGGGGCCGGTCCACTGTCCCTCAGACCTTGTGGGGGGCCGGACTGTATTTTATGAGGGAGAAATGAAGGAATTCCTATGCCCCTAGGCCCCTAGACACATCCTACTCATGTAAAAACACGCTGCTTCCCGGACCGTCCGTGGGCCAGATTGAGAAGGCGATTGGGCTGGATCCAGCCCCCAGGCCTTAGTTTGCCTACCCATGGTTTATAATAATGATAATGATAATGTATTATTTATACCCCACTCATCTGGCTGAGTTTCTGAGGGAAGGCGCCGGGTGCTCAGAAAACCACAGAATCTGGCACCACAATGGACCCCCCTGTGGTGATTAAACCCTTTTTTGCACATCTGGGCTGGAACACAAGGAGGAAGGAGATCCTTTACAGTGGTACCTCCAGTTAAGTACTTAATTCATTCCGGAGGTCCCTTCTTAACCTTAAACTGTTCTTAACCTGAAGCACCACTTTAGCTAATGGGGCCTCCTGCTGCTGCTGTGCCGCCAGAGCACGATTTCTGTTCTTATCCTGAAGCAAAGTTCTTAACCTGAAGCACCACTTTAGCTAATGGGGCCTCCCACTGCCACTGTGCTTTTTCTGTTCTCATCCTGAAGCAAAGTTCTTAACCCGAGGTATTATTTCTGGGTTAGCGGAGTCTGTAACCTGAAGCGTATGTAACCTGAAGCGTATGTAACCCGAGGTACCACTGTATATGCCACAATCTTCCTAGGGGACTAACGCCATCTCCTGAAACCAGATGACAAACTCGGTGGGCAAAGCGGCAGTTGCAAAGGAGGAAAGCCGGACCCATTTATTTGACAAGCGACTGAATGATTGTGAGGAAAGCATGGCGGGTGTTTCAGCAGGATGAGCGGCCGTTCCTCAGTTACAACATCGTTTTCCTTGCCTACTGCTGCGATAATGTCAAAAAGCACACGGCGCCCCTTCTAAGGGGAAACGTTCACCTTCCGTTTTCCTCAGGGCTTCCACCAGGAACTGGGCCTCCTCCTGGATCCGCTCCTCGATGGATCTCTTCCCCATCCCAAAGTTCCTCAGGGTGGTGAGGGAGAAGCGACGCAGCTGCCTCCACCGTTCCCCGTTGGTGGAAACCACGCCTGGAAATGGAGAAAAACGCCACAGAAAAGGCAGAAGACGGGGAGGAAAGATGGAGGCGCTACACGGAAAACAATGGCACACAGAACCTCCCTCTAGTTTAACAATCCCGTTCTCACAGGGGCAGCCATATGTTCCAGGGGGGACATTTTCTTCACTACAAGTCAGGTCCAAAAGAAGACGGAAGGAGCCACACAAAGAACACTGGAAAAAGCAATGTTTTTCTGGTTTCTCTGAGATGAAGAGGGATAGAATCACAGTATTGTAGACATGGAAGGGACCCCAGGGGTCCTCTAGTCCAGGGGTCTGCAACCTTTAAGACAAAAAGAGCCACTTGGACCTGTTTCCGAAGAAAAACAACAACTGGGAGCCGCAAAACCATTGCGACATTTAAAACAAAGATATCTCCGGAGCCGCGATCTGACAGCGGTTGGGAAGGTGACGTCGGGACGGTGCGTGACTAATGCACACACCGCCCCCATGCGATGTCACAGCCAGTACAGCGTCCGCCACAGTGGGGAGTGTCGGGGCGCACAATGCGCCTCCTCCCCTCGCTAGTATCCGCCCCGGAGCCGCGGCAAAGGTGTAAAAGAGCCACATGCGGCTCCGGAGCCGCGGGTTGCAGACCCCTGCTCTAGTCCAACCCCCTGCATTGCAGTAGTTATAGAGGAAACCCTGACATGGAAGTAGCTGCACAGAAAGATGGAGGGACAGTTGGCATGAGCTGCGGGGAAGCAGACTTGTGGTATAATTTCACCCCCTTGAATCAGCTCCAGGGCAGCAGGCCTCTGGACCACAGGAACCAACCACCAGGTCTATGGCTCTCCTTCTTGGGACCTCCCAACCACCCCAACAAGGGTTCGGCTTTCCAGTGGCAACAAGAAAGAAATGGAAGATGGAGAGAGAGAAGGTGAAAATGAGGGCAGGGAGGAAGAGGCAGCTGTGAAGGGAGAGAGAAGAAGCAGCTTACCTACATTAAATAGGACGGCATAAAATTAGATTTGGTTCACATTTAATTTACACTCATTTATACTTTGCAAAACAATAGGAGAACTAAAACACAGCCACACTTCTAAATTTGCACTTGTCCAAATTTTGCAGTGCGGTTCTCCAGTCAATATTTATAAGAACAGTGGAAAGGAGACATTAAAATATATTTGTGAAAAATATAAAATATATTTGCATTGTATTGAGGGAATTTGCTTGCAAAGATAAAATGTGTACATTAGTCACAACGGCACACAAAAGTCTGCTTACTAGGAGAAATCAGACTAAAACACTAAATAATTTTGGAAAAGATTGTTGCTGTTTTTAAAGAAAATTGGTGTGAAAATGTGGAGAAGTGGAAAAATGAGAAGTCTAGAAAAGCCAAATTGGTTGACCTTGCCATTCCTAGGAGTGAAATAGGGGAAAGTGAGAATACTTGAAAGTGAGAAAATTGAGTCAAATTTCTCCCCCATCCCTAGAAAAGGAAGATAGAAAAGCTGCCTTAGATTGATAGAGTTGGAAGGGATCACCATGAACTTCTAGTCCAACCCCCTGCCATGCAGAAATGCCTTCTACTGAGTCAGACCACTTAGTCCATCTAGCTCAGATAATACTATGAGGAACGGCTAAGGGAGCTGGGCATGTTTAGCCTGGAGAAGAGGAGGTTAAGGGGTGATATGATAGCCATGTTCAAATATATAAAAGGATGTCATATAGAGGAGGGAGAAAGGTTGTTTTCTGCTGCTCCAGAGAAGCGGACACGGAGCAATGGATCCAAACTACAAGAAAGAAGATTCCACCTAAACATTAGGAAGAACTTCCTGATAGTAAGAGCTGTTTGACAGTGGAATTTGCTGCCAAGGAGTGTGGTGGAGTCTCCTTCTTTGGAGGTCTTTAAGCAGAGGCTTGGCAACCATATGTCAGGAGTGCTCTGATGGTGTTTCCTGCTTGGCAGGGGGTTGGACTCGATGGCCCTTGTGGTCTCTTCCAACTCTATGATTCTATGATTCTATGAATACTGAGAATAGAACAGATGGTAGGATGAGGTGTGTGTGGCAGAAAGAAGGGGAAAGGGGGGAAGGAAGGAAGGAAGGAAGGAAGGAAGGAAGGAAGGAAGGAAGGAAGGAAGGAAGGAAGGAAGGAAAGGCCATGCAAACCTTTTCCTCTTCTTTCCTCCCACACCTTGGCTCCAGCACCACTTACCACAGTCATGCACATCACTGAAAAGTTTCCTACAGTGGAATGGAATTTTCAGGCTAAAAGTAGTCCTGAGCTATATTAAATTATAGAATCACAGTGCTCCTTCTCCCTCTGGTGGCTTCAGGTGCACCACACCCTCTTGTTTGCTCATTTATTATGATGGTACTCTCCACTTGTATGTTATCTCATCGCAAATATCCAGATAAATTGCTTTATTATTGCTTCTTGTGGATGTAGAATCCCAGGCTGGGCTTGGTTTGATTTACTTTTTATATGTTTGACTCATGAAGTCCTATTTTATTATTGGGTTTATATGGATAATGTTAAAAAAAGAAGAAAAAGACAGTGATCATAGAAATCTGCCTTCTATCGAGTCAGGCATGTGGTCCATCCAGCTCAGTATACTGACTGGGCACCTGCTCTCCATTGTTTCAAGTAAATGCCAGAGACTGTAGCTGGGACATTCTGCATTCAGAGCAGGTGCTCTTGAGACTGAGCTATGGCCCTTCCTCTAATATTGCAAGATAAATTTATCCCATCCCAGCTTTCGGTTGCATTCATTTCTGCTACAAACACTCTATTTTCAAGCTGCCACTTACCATAATCCCTGATGCTTTCATCCACACCCATCATCAGTCCTCTCCCTCCAAATGTTTCTGCATTATCTATGAGTGCTTCCTTTATGGTTCCATAACCGCACAGCACCACAATTGGCCGGGAGCCCATGTAGACAGTGAAGACTGAGCCATACTGCTCCTGGAACTGCCAAGAGACAAAGAACACACCTGATACTTGGATGGAAAGCAACAGTGTGAGGAGTCCCCACCTCCAGAGCTGGCTGAGCTGGGGCAGGGGCTTGAATCTGAAGGGCCCGCACCTCAGGAGCAGACACCAGATGAATCCACACTGGCTTCGGAGGTGATTGAGGACCCATTGCCTGCAGGTGCTCCTCTCCCAGCCCTGTCAGGGGAAGGTGAGGTTGCCTCTAGGTCCAGTAACCCTCCAGCCTCTCCTGAGCTGCAGAGGCTCAGGGCAGAGAGGCGGAGGGAACTAAGTTCTCTCAGGAGGAGTGCTCGCCTTAAGGCCAGGAGAGGCGAGTCACCTCTGGGCCGGGACCGCCCTAGGCCTTAGAGGAGATAAAGGCCAGTCAGCCCAGTCCCAGGTTGCGGGAGCAACATCGCTGGAAACCTGTTCCTGTCAGCACCCTGACCTGTTCTTCCGGAGTTCCTGACCACGCCCGGCTCCTTGTCTTGGACCCCGCTTCGCCCTTGACAGACAGCCTCCAGACCCTCGACCCAGGACCGGACTCAGACCACGCCACACGGTAACCCCCCTGGGACCAGCACAGTGTGATTCAGTGGAAGACCACATGCTTTGCATGCAGAAGGACCCAGGTCCAGTCCCTGCCATCTAAAGCCCTGGAGAGCTACTGCCAGACAGTGCAGAGCAGGAAAAAACATGACTAGATGGATCAATAGTCTGAATCTGTATAAGGCCGTTTCCTCTTTTTCTGCAGTAACAAATCCTGCCTAGGGGTAGCTCCTCCTCTTCCACTCCGAATGGCACTGGGACACCTCCTTCACATAGCAGCCTCCAGCCCTGCTGGCAGCAGAGACCCACACTGACCTTCTGAAAAGACGCAATGATGTTCCGAACATCCAACTGGAGCAAATTGCCCACCAAAGGCAATGGGGTGGGGCCTGGGGGCAGCTTGCCCTTTGTGGCATCTCTCCTCCGGATTAGGATAAGCAAGAAGGTGATGCAGGAGACCAGCAAGAAGGGCAACACTCCAAAGAGGCCCATTTGGGAGCTGACGGCTGTCGTTGACTTTGCTGCTCCTGGTACTTTGGTTCTGCAAAGAAGTGGATGGGCATCCCAAGCGCTGCCTATAAATCCAAGGAGCCTGAACTCATTTAAAGATTAACTATTTTCCACGAATGAGCCTGTGTTAAGAATAACAGGGAGAAAGGTCAGTTTGCATAACTTATCTATTATGAGTTTTGCCAGCACACTTCCTTTGCAAGGAAGGCAACAGAGGACACTCCTCGTGACTGGAGAGGTTAATTCCCCCCCCCCCCAATTGCCCCAGGGCAATGATCTGAGTGAAGAAAAGTTCATTCAGTGACATTATTTTGGGGAGAAAGTCTACATAGTTTCATGTATTTGGGCTGTTCATTGGCCAGACCTTTGCTGCATAGGGGAGGCTGAGTCTGTTCCCAGCAATAGCAGCGCCTCTGGGTTCAGCGAGCAGAGGCGACTCCAGAGGAGTGCATCCAGTGGGGTCATACCAGGCACAGAGCTTCTGGGTCTTACTGAAATTCAAGGCCAGCCTTTTCTC
Organism: Podarcis siculus; assembly: GCA_034642415.1. Taxonomy (NCBI): domain Eukaryota; kingdom Metazoa; phylum Chordata; class Lepidosauria; order Squamata; family Lacertidae; genus Podarcis; species Podarcis siculus. The sequence goes on along the minus strand of JAXCMG010000044.1, from coordinate 2,581,225 downwards.
CCTGAGGCCTAGGATCTCCAGGATGTTGTTATTTGCAAACCGCAATGTCCTTTGTGGGGCATACCAGGAGAGACGGTCCCGTAGGTACGAGGTTCCCAGGCCATATTGGGCTTTAAAGGGAAGAGCATCGTTCCCAGGAGTCTTCTGACTCAGGAAATGTGGCCAGGAAGGTACAGAGACACTTGCTGTTGGTTCAAGCAGCCATGAGGCTCAATTTCTTTATTTTCTCTTTCTTTCTTTAAGTGTAAGAACCAAAACAAAACCACTTTGCACAAGGATTTATCTTCAGGTGTTGCAAAACCCCTTTCAGCCCAGGCGCACCTCTACCTGCCCCACACCTGACATCATCCATGATGGCAAAGGTAGGGTGCGATGTGTGGCTTGGCCAAAAGGGCTTCAGGGGCCAAAAGGTACAGTCTGATAGGCCTAATTGAAGATGCCCCACTGCTGGTCTGGACATAGCTGAGCCAACTCTACACCCTGAAATTTCTGAGAAATTCAACTTCTCCCAGTATCCAGAGGATCTGCCTATCGCCTCTTACCACCTTCCAAAAAAATAAAAAACTTGAGCTCTGACATTTAAGACAACTCTTAAAACTAATACCGTATTTTTTGCTCTATAACACGCACCAGACCATAACACGCACATAGTTTTTAGAGGAGGAAAATAAGGAAAAAATATTCTAAACGAAACAGTGGATGTATGATTTTTATGGTTCATGCTGTGGCCACAGACATGTGATCTGACAGTGAGTTTGGGGTAGCCCAATACAAAAATCCTGAGGATCCATGTGGATCCATGCTTTGTAACCACGTTTTTGCGCCATTGCGCCCCCATGAAACAGTGGGTGCGTGTGTGTTTTTTGGTGCAGGCTATAGCCATGGAAATGCTATGTGATCTGATGGTGAATTTGGGGTGACCCAGTGCAAAAATCCTGAGGATCCATGTGGATCCGTGCTTTGTAACCACGTTTTAAGTGGGGAGGGAAGGAAAAGAACTCAAGGGACAAGGAGCACGCGTGGGGGGTGTAGAGAAGGAGCTTTCCTGCGAGCTGAGCGGGGAGGAGGAAGGGAAAGAGCACTGTTGCTTTAAAGGTATACTTAAGGTATTTGCCCTGTGCCTGGGTTTTTTCCATTTAACAGTTTGCAGCCTTTTCCGTCCGCTCCTTGTTTTGAGGCAGAATAGATTTGAGCAAGTGAGGAGACTTGGATTGCAGGGGATTCGCCATTAGCTGTGTAAAAGCGCTCCTCCTTGCAGCCTGAATGATAAGCAGCCACCAGCAGCAATAGAATGGAGCACAAAAAAGAGACAGGGGCACTAGGACCCAGCCAATGCTCAAATCTATCCTGCCTGAAAACAAGCTGCTCCGTCCCAGAGGATCAGCTGAGACGCGGGGGATTTGCGAAGTTTTCCCCTCTCCCTCATCCCTCCCCAGCCTTTTTTTTTACTTCCTGGTTTTCACTGCGCTGGCTCAGAGCTCGAGGTTGGTTTTATTTTGCTGCTGGTTACTTAAATTTTATCTTTCCTGCCCTCCCTCTGCAGCCTCATTGCTGTTTAGAGAGCGTACGGACTTTTGCTAGCGTCTGTCCCTCCTCCCTTGTAAGCGGCTGCTGCCGGCTTTGCTGCCATGGCTCTCCTTCACTCCCTCCTCCCCGGCTCCAGGTCGCTTTAAAGCAAGCAAAGTCAGAGCCTCGTAGAGCCTGTAAGTGGCTCCCGCTTTGTTCGACTGACGGCAGCCATGGCTCCGATCCGTGCATTCGCTCCATAACACGCACAGGCATTTTCCCTTACTTTCTAGGAGCAAAAAAGTGTGTGTTTTGGAGCGAAAATTACGGTACTTTTTCCCAAGAAAAATAGGTGCTGGTACTCACCATGAAATTGTTACATTAAGTACCACACTTTTTAAGCAAGAGAGAGAGGGGTACGGGTACTGCGTGCCCTTCAGTACCCCCTAGGGAAAAAGCCCTCTTAAAACAATTCCACTCATTGATTTCCCCCCTGCTGTCATCCCACAGAGAAATGCTCCCTGCCCTGGAGAAAGCTTAGTTTCATTTCAATTTCACTGACTTCCATTTTGGAAACCGACTGCTTTTAACAAATGGGCTGCCGCCGTTCTGCTTTTGCTGTGTATGTGATGTGTGTGGGGGTGTGTGTGGTTTTAATTTTATTAATGTTTAATTGTTTTATTTTATCCAAAAGCTGCCTTGAGTCCCTGTCAGGGGGGAAAGCTGAGGTATAAGTAAATTGTGGTTGTTGTTTGTTGCTTGTTGCTTGTTGCTAATAATAATAACTTTCTCCAGTTCTACAATTTCCTTTTGGAGGTCAGGCAAACAGAATCGCACATAGTATTCCAAGGGCAATTGTGTGGAGTTTGGAACTGACAGAGTTAAAACTCCGTGGTGCCCTGTATCTGGGAGGAGCTCTGGGAGGAGCTTGATGCAGGGAAATGCGTCACAGTGTGTGTCTGTGTTCAGATCTGCTTTCACTTCTGACTGAGACAGACACAGATCAGCTCAGAGGAGATGTGAGGGTGCTTTTGGAAGCACGGAGAATGGCTGAAGTTTCCGATGGATGTTAATGGATTTATCGCTTTGTAAATAAAGCTACTACAGATAAGAACGAACTGCCTATGGACTTGATTTATCCCTTTTCTCACACGGAGCAGGACCGTTGCTGTTACTCTGCTATCTTGCCAGGTCATTTTTTCCCAGAAGAGTCTGCACAGGGAAGAGTGACTGGACGGCAATTTTATATTTACCCGAAGGTAAATTTATCTTCACCCGAAGAGGTTATGGAAGTTCCGCGTCTCCTGATAAGTGTGAGAAGGGAGGAAGGCTGCCAGCTTTGAGTTGCTGTGATCTCCTGCCAGGAAGGGCAGTGAGGAATGCTGGAGATCGGAGCCAAGAGCCAAGGGAGACGGCTGCTTCGGAAGTCCAGCTGCTGGCAGAGTGAGTACGTTTGAAGCCCCGGGGGGAGGAGATGGCTGCTCAGGCACAGCAAGGCCATGAGAGCTACCCCTTTGAAAGGCTGCATGGAGCCAATTGGGAGGCCTGGTCACAGAGCATGTACTACTGGCTGGAAGAAAAGCAGCTGTGGGAATACACCCAAGCTGATCCAGTCCTTGCCCAGCCCAGTGAGAGGTCTGCAGGCGCAGTGGAAGCTTGCGAAGCAGACGTGGCTGACGCTCTAGAGAGAGAGCAAAGGGTGCTAGCAATCCTGAGGGCCAGCGTTGAGGCTTGGCTGTTGCCAAAGCTCCAAGGGAGGAAGCCCTGGGTCGCGTGGCAGGCACTGAAAATGGCTGTCAGGCCGAAGTGTGAGCCATTCCAGAGGGGGCTAGAAGCTGCCCAGAAAGCCCAGTGGGGGCGGGGACAGTGTTGGAAAGCTGCTTTTATGCTTCAACACATCTGTGTGATGGACTGTGTGCTGGAGAGAGGCTGAGAGCTGGCAAGAGGAAGGCAGTGGCAAGCTGTTCCTCAGGCAGACAGGCACCCAACAGTGGGGGTGCAGGCCATGCAAGCCGATGCAAGAGCTCTGAGAAAGCGAAAGTCTCCAAGAGTTGTTTGTGCTCTGAGGCAACGTCCAACAGCGCTGGGAAGCATCCGCTTGAAGCCCAGGCTGCCAAGGACACCAGCTGGCGTAGAATGTCAACAAAGCAGTTTCCCAAGGCCGGTTCTCACCAGAGACGTGGGAAAGCTGCAGGCCAGGAGAAAAACAAAGACAAGGCGTCTATTCACCTCACAGCTGCGATGGTATCTCTGGGAAAAGACAAAAGCCTCAGTCGGGGGGAGGCTGTGGCCATGGCAACCAAGGACATGGACTCTTGCAGAGGCCCCGGTGGGGGTGCGAAAGTTGCCATGGCAACCTTGGAAGACAGTCAAAGAGACACTTTATCTTTTGTTGTTGACAGTGGAGCTTCGCATTGCCTAGTGACATCTAGAGGGCTCCTGAGGAACTGCAAGACAGTTAAAACTGGACGTTATGTTGTTTTAGCAGATGGGTCAAAAAGACCACTGACTGAATCTGAGTCTTTATATTGTTCTTTTATAGATTGTGAGGTGCAAGCCTTTTATGTTCCAGAGCTTGCCCATTCTCTTTTGAGTGTGTCAGCATTAATGGCTATTGGATACGATATTCTGTTCTCTAACAATTTCTGCTCTTTTTACAGGGATGGGAAGAAGATCTACAGTGTTGAGAGGAAAGACAGGCTCTTTCTGGTGGAGATGCCTATTGAAAATGGGGTTGGTGGAAAAATGGGACTGGTGGAAAATGGGGCTAGTGGAAAGTCCATTGAAGACGCACAAGTGCAGTGTGCTAATGTCCCACCACACAATGATTGTATTCATCTGTGGCACCGAAGATTTTGTCACGCTGGGTGGTCGTCTGTGCGAAAAGCCGCAGAGAACACCATTGGTTGTAGGTTCAAGGTTTGCGACAAATACCTTGATTGTCAAGCCTGTAAGCAATCAAAGGTCACAACATGCTCATACCCCAGGTCAGAGAGGCGAACCAGCAAACCCTTTGAACTTGTGCATGCAGATTTGTCAGGACCCATGCCAACACCTTCTTTAGCTGGGTCGAAATGGGTTTTGGTTCTGATTGACGATTTTTTGAGGTTTTCTTGGGTTTTTGCACTTAAATGTAAGTCAGAAGCAGCTGCACTGATCAGAGATTGGATCACAGCGATAGAGCTGCAGTTCTCTACCAGGGTGATTTCCTTTCAATCTGATCGCGGGGGTGAGTTCACAGGTTCTGCGCTGCAATCGTTTTTCAGGCAGAAGGGTATCAGTCATCGATTGACTGCCCCCTACAGTCCGCAACAGAATGGGGTTGCAGAGAGAAAGTTTCTCACACGACAGGAATCAGCAAACGCAATGCTGGCAGATTCGGGGTTGCCACAGCGTTTTTGGGCTGAGAGTTATCGGACAGCATGTTTTGTACAGAATAGGGTGTACAATTCCAGTGTAGGCAACACACCATTTTACTTGTTGCATCAGAAGAAGCCGAAGGTACACTACTTTCACATCTTTGGGTCTCAGGCTTGGGTTTTGATTCCAAAGGCCATGCGCAGAAAGGGTGAGCCAAGGTCTAGGAAGATGATCTTTGTAGGCTATGAGCCGGGTTCAAAGGCGTGGTGTTTCGCATACCCTACTGGCAACCAGTCTAAGCTGCTCATTAGCGGCAGTGCTGAGTTTTGCGAGCAGAGTGGGTGGAAACGTCTTCACGGGAACCCAGATGTTCTGTTAGACTCAGGTGAGGAAGAGGAGGAGGAAGAGGCTGAACCTGTTGCTGAGATGCACGGTCCACAGCCACAGCCACAGAGTCCAGAGTCGGGTTCTCCAAGGGAGAGGCTCCGCATCTCTCCAAAAGGGAGTCCCAGGACCCCTCCACAGGTTTCTGTCAAGTCTGAGCCAAGGAGTGAGCCATCCCCGCCTGCAGAACCAGTTGTGAGGCCAAAAAGGCACAGCAGGTCAAAGGGGGAGGTTTCTGACACAGGAGATGGTAGGGTTGATCCAGGTGAATCAGGCGCAGTTCCAGAATTCATGCTGAGGAGGTCAGCAAGATCAACGAAAGGAAAGCCACCTGAAAGGTATGAAGCCACTAGTGTTTGGGTTGGTGTGGCTAGGTGTGAACCTGAATCCTTTGAGGATGTTCAGAAGTTGCCTCAGCAAGAAGCTAGCAAATGGCGTGAGGCGATGCAGAAGGAGATGAACTCAATGGAGTCTCATGGTGTGTTCTCACTCACTCAGCTGCCGGCTAACCAGCGAGCTGTTACTTGCAGATGGGTTTACCGTTTGAAACCCACAGAAGCAGGAGAACCGCAGTATAAGGCGAGATTAGTGGCCCGAGGAGTCACACAGAAAAAGGGTGTACACTTCACGGAAGTGTATTCGCCAACCTCGAGAGCAGAGACTTTGAGAACGCTTTTGGCGATAGCAGCACAGAGAGGTTGGAAGGTGAACCATTTTGATGTAGATGTCGCCTACCTGAATTCAGATCTCCAGGAGGAGTTGTACATGCTTCCTCCTCCAGGGTTTGAAGTCAGTGAGCCAGGCGTCATGTGGCGGTTGCACAAATCCATCTATGGATTACGCCAATCTGCCAGGAATTGGAATATGTGTCTACATGAAGCCTTAGAAGAGCTAGGTTTTAAGAGATCTTTTGCAGACAGTTGTCTTTACATTAGAGGTTCAGGCTTAAAACAGCAAGTGGTGCAGGTGTTTGTTGATGATATCTTGGCAATGGCACAGACAGGTGAACAGGTGGAGAAGTTTGCTAAAGAGCTTGGAAAACGGTTCAAGCTGAAGCAGCTTGGAGATGTCAAGTCTTACCTAGGCGTCCAGATAGCGAGGACTGAGGATGGTAGCTTTTTGCTTTGCCAGAAAGGTAAGATTGAACAGTTGCTTGAGAAGTTCAGAATGAGTGATTGTGCAGGAGTGAGAAGTCCTATGGAGACTAGTTTTGTGAAGGACAGTCAACAAGTAGAACGCGCTGCGTTCGAAAATACTGAAGTGTTTCAGTCAGCTCTAGGGAGTTTGTTGTATTTGTCTCAGTGGAGCAGACCAGACATAGCATTTGCTGTCAATCTGCTCAGTAGAGAGGCTGCAAGTCCTAGTGTACAAGCCTGGAATGGCATCAAGAGAGTTCTGAGGTATTTGCAGGAAACCAAAGACTTTTGTCTTAGGTTGTCAGCTCAAGGAGAAGTCAAACTGACTTGCTTTGTGGGGCTCGGATTGGGCTAACTCTGAGGATCGCAAATCAGTGTCAGGCCTAGTGGTGAAGTTTGGGGACTCAGTAGTTGAGTGGAGGTCCCGGAAGCAAAGTCTCATAGCGCTTTCGTCTACTGAAGCTGAGTTCAGTGCGCTATCAGATGCTTGCAGAGAGCTGGAGTTCTATGTGTGTTTGGTCGAGGAAATCTGTGGAGAGAATTGTCTGCGCGTTGTGGTGCATGAAGACAATCAACCGTGCCTTAAATTAGCTGAGACGGGGCAATTCAAGGCGAGGACCAAACATTTGGACATACGTTTCCGGAATGTATGTCAGAGCGTTTGTGAGGGGCTAGTTGCTCTGAAATACTGTCCCTCAACAAAGAACCTCGCTGATGGTTTCACAAAACCATTGACCTTCCAGAAGCACGAGGAGTTCTGTGAGGGTCTGTGTATGGGGAAAGCATTGTTGGCTATTGTCCCCAGATGCAGGACAAGAGGGGGTGTGGAGTTTGGAACTGACAGAGTTAAAACTCCGTGGTGCCCTGTATCTGGGAGGAGCTCTGGGAGGAGCTTGATGCAGGGAAATGTGTCACAGTGTGTGTCTGTGTTCAGATCTGCTTTCACTTCTGACTGAGACAGACACAGATCAGCTCAGAGGAGCTGTGAGGGTGCTTTTGGAAGCACGGAGAATGGCTGAAGTTTCCGATGGATGTTAATGGATTTATTGCTTTGTAAATAAAGCTACTACAGATAAGAACGAACTGCCTATGGACTTGATTTATCCCTTTTCTCACACGGAGCAGGACCGTTGCTGTTACTCTGCTATCTTGCCAGGTCATTTTTTCCCAGAAGAGTCTGCACAGGGAAGAGTGACTGGACGGCAATTTTATATTTACCCGAAGGTAAATTTATCTTCACCCGAAGAAATTGTACCATTGATTCATATATTTATCGAATCATATTAATGAAGGGAGACGGGGCACGTTCACACTTCTTGTGTTCCTGCTTCGTATTCTTTTTCTCACAGCTAGCAATGATTGCTCCACTTTCATTTTCTCGTGTTCTTTAGTGGCAGGGAACAAAAAAAGATACTGAAATTTCTATCATCCATTTAAATCTTTATTTCCACCATCAATCAAGCTTTCTGCTTTGCTTTAAACAATTTAATAATTACTTTCTTTTGTTTTTCTAGCAACAGAAGGCGGTACTCCCAAATCCTTAGTCTTTGGATTGCTTTTCTTTAACATGATGGCAATGAACCTTTGTTGTATGGAAGTCAAGATTGTTCTCGGAACTGGTTTTTGGTCATTGTCACTGATTTGGTGTCTCCCTCTCCAGCTACTGATGAAGTGGGGCACACCTGCCATTTCTGAACTATGCTTTGTTGTCTGGAATTTAATATTGCTCCCTAGATTGGTGATTTTTTGTGGGTGTATTCTGCAACATGCCATTTATGCAATAATAATGCATTCTCAAGGGATTTATACTGGACTACCAGCAGGTGGCGCAGTGGTCTAAACCACAGAGCCTAGGGCTTGCTGATCCCCGCGATGGGGTGAGCTCCCGTTGCTCGGTCCCTGCTCCTGCCAACCTAGCAGTTCGAAAGCACGTCAAAGTGCAAGTAGATAAATAGGCGGGAAGGTAAATGGCATTTCCGTGCGCTGCTCTGGTTCACCAGAAGTGGCTTAGTCATGCTGGCCACATGACCCGGAAGATGTACGCCGGCTCCCTCGGTCAGTAAAGGGAGATGAGCGCCGCAAACCCAGAGTCGGCCATGATTGGACCTAATTTCTGAACGGAAATTCAATACGCTTTGGAATTACAGAAAAATGACTTTGCTGATGACAGGGAGAGGGTGGCGTACATTATTGGACATATGCAGGATGGGGCGCGGGAATGGATCAGAACCTTGATGGCAACGGGGAATGATGCATTAAAAGACCTTTAAAAAAATTATCAGGCAATGGACGCGATGTTCTCCAGCGAGGTGGAGCAAAGTGTGACACGGAGGGAGCTACTGGGGTGCAAGCAGGGGAGCCTGTCCGTCAGAAGCTACTGGTCGCGTTTTGCGATGTTAGTGCACAAGCTCGGTTGGGACTTAGATTCTGAACCCGTACAAACGCTGTTTGAGGCAGGTTTGAATCCCGAAGTGAAAGAAGTGAAAGACGAGTTGTCCCGAGCGCCCCGCCCGCGGTCGATGGATCAGCTTACAAAGACTGTGCTTGCAATTGGTGTATGCCAGGAAGCGCGGGCTCAAAAAAAGCAGGCACACGGAAACCATTGCCTTTCACGTGGCCACGCTGGCGGGGCCCCCAATAATACTGGGAATGAGCTGGCTGGCACTACATGACCCAGTGGTGTCATGGCATCAGCGGTCGCTCACCTTTGGGTCAGCTTACTGCTTAGAAAACTGCCTGGGAGGAAAGGAACCAAGAATGACTGTGGCCAGGGTGGCTGGGGTGGCCCTGGAGGAGAAAGGGCGGGTGCCACAGCAATATGCCGATTTAAAGGAGGTCTTCAGCAAGAGAGAGGCTGACAGACTGCCCCCCCACAGACCGTATGACTGCCAAATCAACCTGCTTCCGGGGGCCCACTTACCGGTGGGTAAGCTGTACACCATGTCCGACCGGGAGATGCAGGAGTTGAGGCAGTTTATTGACAAGAACTTGAAGAGGGGTTTCATAAGGGAATCGAAGGCGGTGGGGGGGAGTCCAGTGTTCTTTGTGGACAAAAAATCAACCAATCAGCCTAGATTGGTAGTGGATTACCGCCGTTTAAATTTGGTGTCAGAACCCGTGACTTTCCCAATGCCCAGAATCGACGATATTCTGAAACGTGTTAGGCAGGGAAAGATTTTTACCAAGCTGGACCTAAGGGGGGCATACAATCTGTTTAGAATAAGGGAGGGGGACGAATGGAAAACGACCATGTTCAACCACCTGGGGGCTTTTGAGTATTTAGTTATGCCATTTGGATTACAATCGGGATCCGCCTGCTTTCAATCCTTCATGCACCATGTGTTGGGGCCCCTGCTGTACAAGAATTGCGTGGCCTTTTTGGATGACGTTTTAATCTATTCGTGTGCTGGCCCCGGGGGGGGGGGGGGAGGTACTATTACCGTAGCCTAAGTTCAGTCCAGAGTCATAAGCCGGATAGACGATCACAAGATGAGACACGAGGTCCGAAACAGGGAGCCGGGCGGAGAACAGGGACGCTGGTAGGGCAGAAGCAGGAAGCCGGGCGAGGAACAGGAACACCGGAGAGCAGGAAGCCGGGCGAGGGACAGGAACACCGGAGAGTCAGGAGTAGGAAGCCGGGTGAGGAACAGGAACACCGGAGAGCAGGGAGCCGGGCGAGGAACAGGAACACCGCAGAGTCAGGAGCAGGAAGCCAGGCGAGGAACAGGCACACTGGAAGTGCAGATCTAGGACTGGGTAAGAGAAGGTACTCCACAACGACGTTGCTCCCGCAACCTGGGACCGGGCTGACTGACCTTTATCTTCTTCTAAGGCCAGGGGCGGTCCCGGCCCCCAGGAGCCCTGCCTCTCCTGGCCTTAAGGCGAGCACTCCTCCTGGGAGAAACCAGTTCCCTTCGCCTCTCTGCCCTAAGCCTCTGCAGTTCAGGAGAGGCCGAAGGGTTACTGGGCCCCAGCGGAGGCTCACCTGTAGACACTGAGTCCTCAAGCACCTCTGGGGCCAGAATGGTTTCACCTGGTACCTGCTCCTGAGGATCTGTCACAGGTGCAGGCTCCTCAGAATCTAGGCTTTGCCCCAGTTCAGCCGGCCCTGGAGGCGGGGACTCCTGTGCCGGCTGGGATTCCTCCGGTTCACTCTCAGACTCGGAATCCCAGGCCATCACAATTCGGAGAATGAAACACAACACGTCAGAGACGTCAGGGAGGTGCCACAGAGATTGAAGAAGCATCAGTTGTGGGTCAAGCTGGAAAAATGCCAATTCCACGCCAGGGAGGTCGAGTTCCTGGGGTACAGGTTGTCAGACAAAGGACTGGCCATGGACCCAGGCAAGGTGAAGGCAATGCTGGAATGGAAGGCCCCCAAAAACAGAAAGGATGTGCAGAGGTTCCTAGGCTTCAACAACTTCTACAGGAAGTTCATAAAGAACTTCGCTCACTTGACAGCGCCCATAACGGATTGTCTTAGTAGCAAAAGGAAGTTTGCATGGACAGAGGATGCACAGCAATCCTTTGAGAAACTGAAGAAGGCGTTTGCCTCGGAAGAGCAGCTCCTGCACGTGGATCCAGAGAAGCCCATGAGACTGGAGAGGGACGCGTCCGACCGCACGATTGGAGCAGTACTATTGCAACCCGGGTCCAAGGAGAACTGGAGACCGTGTGCCTTTTTCTCTAGGAAGCTGAGCAAGTCAGAGCAAAACTACACAGTGTATGACCGAGAACTGCTTGCGATTTACGCGGCATTTCGACAATGGAGACATCTTTTGATAGGGGCGCGGCACAAGATCCAGGTCCGAACTGACCACAAGAACTTGGAATATGGCAGACCGCGTGAGTGCTCAACCAGAGACAGATCAGATGGTCCCAGGAGTTTGCCAAGTTTTTCTTTGAGATACAATATGTACCGGGAGGGGAAAATGTGAGGGCGGATGCACTCTCCAGGAAACTGGAATACATGGAGGGGGAGGGGCCCCCGGAGACCAGGCACGTGTTCCCCGAGGACCGGTGGGTGTGGGGGGGAGCGTTGGTAGGAAACGAGAGCTAGCAGGGCTCACCAGAGACGATGAGTTTGCTCAGGCTAAAATCAGGGAGCTCAGAGGCGGAAAGGAAGACAATGGGGGGTTTGAGGAAAAGGAAGGGCTACTGTACTACAAGGGGGCGCTGTATGTACCAGGAAAGACATTAAGGGGGAAGATACTTAGACAGCTCCATGACAACCCAACAGCTGGGCACTTTGGACAGCACAAGGCCATGCTACTAGTCACCAGGCAGATCTGGTGGCCAAAGGTGAGGGAAGATGTACGAGAATATGTACGAGGGTGCGACCAGTGCCAGAGGGCAAAGGGGGAAAGGACCGCCCCTGCAGGGTTACTGGCATCCTTACCAATGCCGGAGAGGCCCTGGGAGGTGGTGTCCATTGATTTTATGACAGATCTGCCCAAGTCAAGGGGAAAGACAGCAGTCATGGTAGTGGTTGATCTACTGACTAAAATGTGCCATTTCGTAGCTTGCTCACATGCAGTGTCGGCAGAAGAGACAGCCAGGCTGTTTGTGGACCACATTTTTAGGCTGCATGGCACCCCACTGAGGGTAATCTCAGATTGCGGAAGACAATTTACTTCCCGGTTCTGGCGGAGACTCATGAGCTTGCTGCAGGTCGAGGTGAGCTTCTCGATGGCGAGGTACCCAGAAACCAACGGACAGGCCGAAAGAGCGAACGGTATACTCCAGCAGTACCTACGCTGCTATGTCAGCGAGAGGCAGAACAATTGGGTAGAGAAATTAGCTTTGGCTGAATTTGCGTACAATAACACTGAACACGTGTCCATGGGAATGAGCCCTTTCATGGCCAATTACGGGTGTCACCCCAGGGCCTTCCCAGGGTGGGGGGAGGAAGGATGGAGTGTACCTGCAGCTGAGCAATTTGCTGAGGAAATGGAGGCCTTACACCAGCAACTCAGGCTGAACTTGGAGAGGGCCAAGGAAGTTTACAAGAGGCAGGCAGACAGGCACCGTCAGGAGGGGGAGGCCATACGGGTGGGAGACCGGGTGTGGTTGTCGTCCCAAGGGTTGCCCCTAAAGGGAGGGTGCAAGAAGTTGCAGCCTAGGCGACTGGGGCCCTTTGAGGTAATACAGCAGGTTAACCCAGTGGCATTTAAACTCAAGTTGCCTGACAGCCATAGGCGCCGACTCCATGGGGCCTGAGGGGGCCCGAGCCCCCTCAAAAATTCGTTTGGGGGGGCTCCGCCCCCCCCCCAATAATTTGAGAAAATTATTAAGACTCTCCTCCCTGGAAGAGAGGGGAGTGGTTGTGGGCGGGAGCCTGAGCTCCGCCTCCTGGCCTTAGCCCCCGCCCCTCCTCACCTGGGCTGGCACCCACGCCCACCGGAGGCAGCCAACCAGGTGTCTCCGGTGGGCGTGTTTAGCAGCTTAATGCTGCGGGGGGGGGGGGCCAGCTCCGCCTCCTCCTCAGTCGTCGTCGTTCCCAGCAGCGACGACCACGTGGATCTGACTAAGAAGAGAAGCTTTAACAGAGAAGTTTTGCCTTACCTTTTCTCTACGATAGTTGATTTGGGAGGGTTGAGTGCCTCTGTGTGTGCAAGTGGAGTGTGTGTGTGTTGATTTGCTCTATCTGGGGAGTCTCTTTGTACATCCCATCTAGCCTCCTTGTTTAGCTAATTTGGAGTGTGTGTGTGTCTTCAACGTTGCTCCGATGTTTGGGGGGAAAAGCGGGGGAGCTTTCACTGCTACGTTTTTGTGGGTGCTAATTCTACTCTGCTAATATTATCCCTCTTACTGCTAAAGGCTTTCCTTAATTGGAGAGTCTGTGGGTTTGCAGAAGCGATTGTTTAAATCTGTGGGGTGTGTCCTGAGACTGTGTGTGGATATATTGAGTGTTTGTGCGATTGCAGAAACGCTTTACTTTGAATCTGCTGGTGTGTGTGCAGAGTTCGTGGGGGGGGTATATTTGCCCACCGGGTCTGTGTGTACCTCCGGAAGTTTTTCCCTTCCCGGAAGCAATGCTTGTCTCTTTAAACTGCTCCTCAAGCTGCTGATTTTGAGCGGTCTTAGCATTGGTTGGGGGTGCAGGCATTGAAATTGTGCTTAAAATGGCTGAAGGTGGGCATCTCTTTGCAGACATTACATTGAGGCTGCTTACCTTACACGGACCCAAGCCTCCATTGTCCTTCAAACCCCTTGTGTCTCTCTCCGTGCTTTGTTTACCCCCACAGGCACCCTCCGCCCCCATCGTGGCTCCCTCCTGACTCTGATTTCCCTTACCAACCCTTTGCTCCCTGTTGCTGGTTGTGCCTTTACTTTACAGCTTTTATCTCTGCTTTCCTCTGCCAACCCCCTCTTCCCTAGGGTTGCTGTTTGTCCTTTTATTTATAGTTTTTATCCTTGCTGGTTGTGCCTTTAGTTTATAGTTTTTATCTCTGCTTTATAGTTTTTATCCTTGCTTGTTGTGCCTTTATTTTATAGTTTTATCTCTGCTTTCCTTTGCCAACCCCCTCTTCCCTAGGGTGGCTGTTTGTCCTCTTATTTATGTGCATTTATTTTATAGTATTTATCCTTCCCTGTGCTTCGGCTCCCTCCTGGCTCTGATTTCCTTTACCAACCCCCTCCCCCCTTATGGTTGCTGGCTGTGCCTTTAATTTATAGTTTTACCCTTCCCCGTGCTGTGGCTCCCTTCTGGCTCATATTGACCTTCCGTCCTATTGTTGTCGGTTGTGCCTTTATTTTATAGTTTTATTTGCCTTGCATTTATCATTATATTAGCTGTTTTCAGCATTTGTCTTACTTGGGAGACTCAGTCACCCCCCCATTATCCTTCGCCCTCCACTCCCCCACTCCCCCCCAATAATTTAAGAAAATTATTAGTTATATTATGCTTTGTAAAATCACAAAATTATGTTGGTATTTTTTATTTTCCTTGTTTGACGATAGTTACCTTTTAAAATACATTCAGTAATGAGTTAAAACAAATAATTATTATGGTAGTAAGCAGGTTAACTGAAAAGAGTGGTGTGAATCATGATAGTGTTACGGTGCTGCGGGCACACTTAGAATTTGTCCCGGTGTGCGAACCTTCGTGTAAAGTCTGGTGGGCCAGCGCTGCGGCCGCGGCGACGTCAAAAGGACTGGAGCAGAAGCGCCTGAAATCCTCCACCTCGCGTTGCCTTGACGCTTCGAGACATTACGACGCCGCGGCTATATAAAGCCCACCCTGCTGGCGCAGTCATTCAGTGTGGATAGTTTCGTTCAGTGCATGCTGCAGACGTGTTTAGCGTTCCGACTTTAGTGTTTACTTTTAAAAAACTTTAAAACTCACTAATTTTCATCTAAAATTTAGAAAACTTCCCGGGGCAGGACCCTGGTATGGGCCCCCCCAATATTTTTTATAAGTCGACGCCCCTGCTGACAGCATGAAGATACAAAGTTTACTTTGGCAGCCCAGCCAGGTGTTTGCACCCAGCCAGGGAGATAGTTGCCTGCTTGTGCACAAGTAACCCTTTAGAAACCATTACAGTGTCAATATTATCACCAAATCAGAGAGACAGAAGGAGTTCAGATTAAGAAGAAACAGACACAATGGACAGTCCCCCGAGTCTCCCAGAGATTTCAGCTCTCTTGTATCAAGGACCATTCAACGTGGAACCACGCAAAGCTGATAATGCCGCGGAGCGTGTCCATTACTTTCCACTTCTGGTGCAATGTCAATTTCTTCCCGCTGCTTGGGCGTTTTCAGATGGAAGTTTTGCAACAGTGTTGTAAAGAACACAAAAATCTCCATACGGGCCATACCTTCACCAGGGCAAGCTCTTTTTCCTGGAAAACCAAGAAACAGGAGTTCCATTTATATATACAGGGTGAGTCCTAACCCAATATTTCCCAGGCCATGCAATCCAACATTTTTTGCTCTTCTTTTGCATCCCCCTCTCTTTCCCACTTCAGATCCTTAGATTCCCCCAAAGGTTAAGCCAAGCCAGCCCTCTCATTCGCTCCTCCTCTCTATTCTGGACGTATAAAACAGAGGCCCATCACCTGCTCCGAATGGCAGAAAGGCTTCCACCTTCTTGAAGGCCCCGTTTTCATCCAGGAAGTGGCCAGGATTGAACTTCCTGGGTGTCTCATAGTACTTGGAGCTCTTCATGATGGATGACAGGAAAGGAATAACGGTGGTGCCCTGCAGAGGAAAGAGAGAGACCCCGGAGGCAACGGTTACTGCAACTGGCCCAGTTCAGATATTTCCTCTTTAGCCTGCCTTTATCCCTGGTTCAAATCCCTTAAGGACTGGACAATGCTCTGCTGATTATGAGATGGTACCCTCCATAGGGAATCATTCAATTTATCTGAATCACTACATGTGGCCTGGGAAGAGTCTCATGGCTTGGCAGGAGCCAGGGGCATACAGTGGTACCTTGGTTCTCGAACTTGATCTGTTCCAGGAGTCCGTTCGACTCCTGAAACCATTCGAAAACTGTAACAGTTACAGAACTATACCGGGAAACAAGCTTCTATCGGAGCCCTGATAGAGGTTCTGTTAAAACATTGCAGGCCTTGCCCTGGGTAGCTGCAGGGCCCCGCTTCAAGACCCCACCTCTCCGGATTACATCTTTCCAGTTCGAGAGTTGAGTACAAACGAAACAATCTCTCATTCTTCCAGCACAGAAGCTGTGCATGTGTAGGAACAGTTCTCACCGTGATGACCTTGCCCCCTGGTGTAAACAAACCAGCATTCCCACAGCTTCTGGAAACTTCCAGTAACTTTTAGCAACTTTGAGTGTTCTTTCTGGGAATGAATGTCTCAACACAACATTCCCTCCACTGTCAAAGGCAGCATGCCTCAAAGCACCAGTGGCTGGACTGAAACAAGAGCGGAGAGGGCTCTTGTCCTCCAGTTCTGCCTGTATGCTTCACATGGGCATCTGTGGGATGAAGGTGCTAGACTTGTTGGGCCTGTGGCCTCATCAAGCAGGTTCTTCTTATGTTTCCTTTAAAATACTAGCATTACTTTAGTTCAAACTACTTCAAATATAGGAGTAAAGATGGCTGAAGTAATCTAAGGTAGGTTAGTGCAGTTATTACAGGATGTACTGATGTAAACTGATGTACATCACTGCCCTCCTAGAGTCCTTTCCCACTGATGAGGGATTGCTTTTAGGCAATTAGGGGAAATCTGAACTCTCCACTTAGTCCTTTGGGTGCTGCAAAGTGACAACTCCTTCTTCCTCTAGATGCTTCCTCCTTCTGCTTCCTCTACACCTGGGCCACTGTAGATTTTGAACTCATGGTGATGTGAATACCTGGCTATTGTTTGGAAAGCAGACGCGCACACCTCCATCTCTAAGGTCTTATCCAAACTTACCTTTCCTCCGTTCTTTCCAGACACGGTACATGTTCCATGTCTGAGTGTTGTGTTCTTGTTCTTCGTGTTGTTGTTGCTGCTCGGGAACTTTCCGTGTGAAAAACCACTCTTTAAAGCTCAATTGGAGCAAATGGCAACCCACAGAAAACCCAAATGGATGTTTTCTCCAACTGAGCGGCAAAGAGCAGGTTTTTGTGCAGCAAAGAGCAACAAAACCCAAACATGGAGCTTCTAAACGCAGACGTTTGTCTGGAAAGAGTGGGGCAAAAGCTAAGTGTGGATAAGCCCTAAGCTGCAGGCGTAAATCTGAACTAATACTTCTGTTAGCCACACGACTCACTTTACCTTGGGAATGGTGAACCCTCGGAAATGTGCTTCCTGGGTGACCATATGAGGAGCTGCCACTGGTGAGATGTCTAGAAACCGCTGGGTCTCACTGATGAAGGCTTCTGTGTAGGGCATCTGATTCCGGTCCTCATAGGAGGGGCTGCGGTTCCTCCCGATGACCCGCTCTATCTCCTCTTGGATGTTTGCTATAAACAATACAGTGGGATTAGAGCTAACAGGCCATAGGAATTGTTAGATATACAGTGGTGCCCCGCAAGACGAATGCCTCGCAAGATGGAAAACTCGCTAGACGAAAAGGTTTTCCGTTTTGGAGGTGCTTCGCAAAACGAATTTCCTATGGGCTTGCTTCGCAAGACAAAAATGTCTTGCGAGTTCCTGCAGGGTTTTTTTCCTCCCCCCCCCTTTTTCCCAAGCCGCTAAGCCGCTTATCAGCTGATCCGCTAAGCCGCTAAGCCGCTTAACAGCTGATCCGCTAAGCCGCTAAGCTGCTTATCAGCTGATCCGCTAAGCCGCTAAGCCGCTTATCAGCTGATCCGCTAAGCCGCTTAACAGCTGATCCGCTAAGCCGCTTAACAGCTGATCCGCTAAGCCGGCTAAGCCGCTAATAGCGCTAATCCGCTAAGGCGCTAATGGGCTTGCTTCGCAAGACGAAAAAACCGCAAGACGAAGTGACTCGCGGAACGGATTCTTTTTGTCTTGCGAGGCACCACTGTAATTATTAGAGGAGGAACCATGGCTCAGTAGTTTAGAGGTTTGTAAGACCCTACATCAATTTAATATCAAGGCAGCATAGAAAGTATGAGCAAGATAGACCTCCCTGCTTTGCATGTAGAAGGCTTGTTCTCTGGCTTCTCCGGTTACCAGAAGAATGTAGAAGGAGATGGAAAGGACCATTCTTGCATGCAGTCAGGGAGCAGGAGAGGCCTACAGACAGTTGCACATGGCAAAGGAAGGTGTGCAATGCAGCAGTGTGGAGGCAGGGGAAGTACAGGAGTGGAGGGTTGCCCTCAGTGCTATTTTTATAGAAAAAGAGGTGCCGGAACTCACCTTGTTCTCTTAGAATGGCAATGGCAGCCACCTGAGAAGTGCCAGAACTGAGTTCCTGTGAGTTCCCCCTGGAATAAAAACCCTGGTTGCCCACCTCCAATATTTTCTTCAAGTTGGTTCCCAGTGTGATCAAAGGAAGGAACTAGGGTTCTGACCCAGTTGAAGGGAGAAGATCCCATCAGTTAGAGCTGGAAAAAGAGAGTCCTGGTTTATTTAGCAAGGGAGGAACCCATCAGCCATCCACACAGACAGGAAACAAGAGTGAGCGCGACAGATTTGACCTTGCTTTTTTACCTTCCATTTCTGGGTATCGGAGGAGGACAAGAAGCCCCTGTCTGATGGTGTTGCCGGTTGTATCTGTCCCTGCAAAGAACAGGTTGAGAACTGTAGCAACCAAGTTTTCATGAAAGAATTCTGAAGCTGGGTTTGTTTTCTCCTGACACAGAAAGAAGAAGAAAAAAAGAGAAATGTTATCAAACCTGGGGCTAATTTGTACATCTACAGAATGGTTTTATGGAAAGCTGGCTGGCAAGATTTCCTTTCCAATCTGATTCAAATTTTCACAGGATAGACTGATAAAAAATAACGCTGAGTTAAAGAGGTATATGAGAAGCAGCATCCTGCTGGCCCATCAGGTCCAGCATCTCACAATGACCAACCAGATGCCAATGGGAAGCTCACAAGCTCAGGAACCAAGTGAAACTACAACAAGTGGAGAACTGTGCAGGTAGAACCTAGCCATTGAGCAGGGAAGGTGTTAATTCAAAGAGTGGCGGCAGGTGTTTGGGGGCATATCTAGCATGTTGTGCTGGTTCCCCAGTTGTGTCTTCTACAGAAGAAATGAGAGCTAGGGAGAGCTTGGCAGAACCTAGGGAATAATGGAATTGGAAGGTTGGAAGGGACCACAAAGGTCCTTGAGTCACAGGGGCGATGAGGAAGACGCAGCAATGTTATAAAACAATAGTATTAGCATACAAATCCCAAATACTGCTACCTGCTCCATTTTGGCCAGGAAGCAGTCAATGAAGTCCCGAGGGCAATTTAGATCGAAGGACTCCTGGTGCATCTCGACCCTCTGAGAGATGAAGTTTGTTAACTTCTTCATGTACCTGGGCAATTTTTGCTGAGGCCCAGGCAGGATCCGCATTAAGCTTGGGAAAAAATTGCAGATCTGTGAAGAAAAAGGACATGCAGCCTCATCAAGACCTACCCTTCCTTATTGCCATGCATCCCATGTTCTGGAACTTAATATTCAGCTCCTGAACCATGTCCCGTCCTCCAGAAGCAAACTGAGCAATTAAGTTTATGAGAAATTTAGGCAGAGGCAGCTGAGGGCATGAACCAGCTAACACTCTTCCTTCCTGTGGTTATACAGGAAGCAGCCTGTGACATCCAAGAGATCTCCCACCACTTCCTTACCTGTAACCAGGTGGACAACATAATTGATGAGGCTTTCTTAATCGTGTCAAGTAAAAAGATGTAGTCCTTGTCCTCATATTCAAACCGGTTGCCAAAAACAATGGAGCAGATAACGTTAGAGACGGCATGACTGAGGTGAAGGGTTGGATCAAATGGGCGCCCTGCGGAGGGGGAAAGGAGTTTTCACATAATGGGCTGAAAATTCCCATTCTTTCCTATGCGATCATTTCTGATCTGTGATTTGTCCAGTGTCTCTGGCCCCCACCCCTCCATAGTTTCTTCTTGAAATGGCTGCAGCTAACCAGCAAAAGAGAGTCAAAGCAAAAGCGGATTTGTCCAATCTGCACTCCTTCTCTTGGCTACTGTGGCAATATTAAACCTTTTCAGCCTGTTGAGGGAAAGCATAGACGAGTGGCAAGAACATTCACCTTCCATTTTCCGCAGCACTTGCACCAGGAACTGGGCCTCCTCCTGGATCCGCTCCTCGATGGACCTCTTCCCCATCCCAAAGTTCCTCAGTGTTAGAAGGGAGAAGCGACGAAGCTGCCTCCAACGTTCTCCGTTGGTTGGAACCATTCCTGGAAATGGAGAGGCGCTCCACAAATCAGAGAAGGCAACATGGAAAACACCAGAAGAGAAAAATGGCAGAATGAAAGGAGTAGCAGAGCAGTAAAATAAGAGAAATAAAGGAGGGGAAAGTGAAGCAGGGGTAGATTAAGAATGGAACGAGTTGGGAGATGTTTGGCCTTGGAAACCTTTTCCTGTTGTCCGTCCATCTCCTGGTTGCAGCTCCACCCACCAGTGTCGTGAACATCCTTGGAAAGTCCCCCCTATGGGGGAATGCAGTTTTCAGGCTGAAAAGAGCTCCCAACTCAGGGTCCCGGGACCCCTGGAGGTCTGTGGAACATACCCAGGGAGACTGCGGCCCCATCCCTTGCCTCCCCGCAAACTAATTTAATGCCATTTTTGCATGGTTTCATAACAGATTTTATGGACTGTTTTAGCGCTGCGCAATTTTTCAGTTTATTGGCCAAAATCAGTTTTGAAATCACACTGCAATCATGATTTTGACCCAAATGCACAGCAATATATCGATAACGCTGCTAATCTTAGTTGCCTCACACTGAGGGAAAACAAGGCAGCCTATTGCAAGCCTCTCCCTTCCCCTCACACTGATGGAGAACAGGGCAGCTGATCGCCTTCACTTCAAGGCACCATGGCACTACCAGAAGGCAGAGCAACTTTTCTCAGCCAGCAGGAAAGCAGCAGCAGTCACAGAGGATGTTCATCTTCACTAGCTTCCCGCTGACAGAGGCTTGGTGCAGCTATCCGAACCTTCCATCATCCCCACGCCTGTTCTCCAATTTCAAACATCGTGATATATCAGAATTTCGCAGTCTTTAAGGTAAAGGTAAAGGTACCCCTGCCCGTATGGGCCAGTCTTGACAGACTCTAGGGTTGTGCGCCCATCTCACTCAAGAGGCCGGGGGCCAGCGCTGTCCGGAGACATTTCCGGGTCACGTGGCCAGCGTGACAAAGCTGCATCTGGCAAGCCAGCGCAGCACACGGAACACTGTTTACCTCCCCGCTGGTAAGCGGTCCCTATTTATCTACTTGCACCCGGGGGTGCTTTCGAACTGCTAGGTTGGCAGGCGCTGGGACCAAACAACGGGAGCGCACCCCGCCGCGGGGATTCAAACCGCCGACCTTTCGATCGGCAAGCCCTAGGCGCTAAGGCTTTTACCCACAGAGCCACCCGCGTCCCTTTCACAGTCTTTAGCTCCTAGTTTATCATGATGTTGAAAACCAGATATCGCTCAGTCCTAGTCTGTTTTTAGTATATCTAAAATGCTTTGAAGGTCCCAGGCCACAGAGAGGTTAGGCTGGCCTCAACCAGAGCCAGGGCTTTTTCGGCTGTAGTTCCGATCTGGTGGAATGCTCTGTCACAAGAGACTAGGGCCCTGCGGGACTTGACATCTTTCCGCAGGGCCTGCAAGACAGAGCTGTTCCACCAGGCCTTTGGCCAGGGCACAGCCTGACTCCCTCCTTTAGCAATCCTCACTGAACTTCTAGCCAAATGGTTGCCATTAATTTGATTGGAATTAATTTTATAATGAAATGATTTTAGAATGTTTTATCATTTTACTATTGTTAGCCGCTCTGAGCCCAGCTTCGGCTGGGGAGGGTGGGATATAAATAAAAATTATTATTATTATTATTATTATTATTATTATTATTATTATTATTATTAGTTTATTAGGCTAGGCTACCCCACATTTTGTTCAAAAGATTGCTTTGCACAGGTAACTACCATAGAGTTATCAAAATTTTCAAAAGTAGGGGCTTCGTAGCTTGGCTTTTGAAAAACAGGTGTTCCTAGTTGTTGTTGTTGTTGTTGTTTAGTCGCTTCCGACTCTTCATGACCCCATGGACCAGAGCATGCCAGGCACTCCTATCTTCCACTGCCTCCCGCAATTTGGTCAAACTCATGGATCACTGCCTTGCTGTGGCGAAGGGGCTTGAATAACTCAGAGAAGCTATGAGCTCTGCCGTGCAGGGCCACCCAAGATGTACAGGTCATAGTGGAGAGTTTTGACCAAATGTGATCCACCTGGAGCAGGAACCGGCAAGCCACTCCAGTATCCCTGCCAAGAAAACTCCATGGTGTTCCTTAGGTAATTAGGAAGCACTATCATAGAAGACCTAAAAATCTTTGTATTTCTGTCATCCAGAGGAAATCAAGTTTTGTAGTGCTACCCCTGGAGATGGCACAACGGAACAAGACAAATTAATGCCTGCACCTCACTTCAGACAGCTCGTGATTCTTTAAGCCTCACCCTTGTCTCCCATCACTCCCGGCACATTCACAAAGCCGGAAAGGGATAACAGGAGGAAAAGGAACATAGAAATCTTCCTTAGATACATAGAGTTGGAAGGGATCCCCCTGGTCTTCTGGCCCAGCCCTCTGCAATGCAAGAATGCCTTCCACCAGATCAGACCTCCTGGTCCATCTAACTCAGCAAACTGACTGGCAGCTGCTCTCCAGGGTCTCCTGCAAACGCCAAAGACTGCAGTTGGGACATTCTGCATGCAAAAGCAGGTACTCTACCACAACCCTTCCTGAACTACTCTGAGGTTTAGGGGTATAGGGTGGTATACAAATTGATCAATCACCATATTTCTGCTTTATAAGACGCACCAGACCATAAGACACACCTAGTTTTTGGAAGAGGAAAACAAGGGGGGGGGAATCTGAATCCCAGAAGCCAGGACAGCAATCGGGATCGCTTATGGGATAGCCGCACACAGCCTCTCCCGGGCAAGGGGAGCCTTCATCCCCTGCCTGGGAGAGGCTGCTTGTGGCTAAGGCTCCCCCAAAAGCCGCGCTCCCTTCAAAGAGCGCATGGAGTGTGCATGAAGGGCAGCCCTTCTCCCTCCTGGGGGAAAAGCCCCCAAGGAGCCGCACACACACTCCACGCGGCTCTTTAAAGGGAGCACTGAGCAGAGCCTCCCGCCTGCATTCGCTCCATAAGACGCACACACATTTCCCCTTACTTTTTAGGAGGGGAAAAGTGCATCTTATAGAGCGAAAAATATGGTGATTAATTAGTTAATTAAAAGCCTTCCACAAACATTGCAAGGCAAATTTCTGTTTCCATGCTGCCACTCACCGTATTTTGTCAAGGTGTCATCGAAGACCTGTATCGGTCCCCTTCCTCCAAATGTTTCTGCATGATCAACAAGCGCTTCCTTAATGACTTTATAACCGCACAGCACCACAATTGGCCTGGAGCCCATGTAGACAGTGAAGACTGGACCATACTGCTCCCGGAGCTGCCAAGAGACAAAGAACACACCTGATACTTGGGTGGAAAGCAACAGCGTGAAAGGGTGTGATTCAGTGGAAGACCACGTGCTTTTCATGCAGAAGGACCCAGGTCCAGTCCCTGCCATCTAAAACCCTGGAGAGCTACTGCCGGACAGTGCAGAGCAGGAAAAAACATGATTAGATGGATCAATAGTCTGAATCTGTATAAGGCAGTTTCCTCTTTTTCTGCAGTAATAAATCAAGAGACCAATCAATCAATCAATCAATCACACCTCAGGACGGGGATCCCTGCATGGGGGCATCTGGTTCGCACCCCCTCAAAATTGTGAGCCTTGGGCCATGGCCCCCTTGTCTCCCCTCAACACTACGCAGCAGAGACCCACACTGACCTTCTGAAAAGACGCGATGATGTTCCGAACATCCAACTGGAGCAAATTGCCCACCAAAGGCAAGGGGGTGGGGCCCGGGGGCAGCTTGCCCTTTGTGGCATCTCTCCTCCGGATTAGGATAAGCAAGAAGGTGATGCAGGAGACCAGCAAGAAGGACAACACTCCAAAGAGGTCCATTTGGGAGCTGACGGCTGTCGTTGACTTTGCTGCTCCTGGTACTTTGGTTCTGCAAAGAGGTGGATGGGCATCCCAAGCGCTGCCTATAAATCCAAGGAGCCTCCCCCTCACAGAGATGGACAATTTTTTTTTTGTAAAAGTGCAAGCAGAAAGAATAAAAACCTGTAATTCAGGGGAATTTCGAATTGCACAAGCGTTTCTCTGGGCAATGCTGGTAGAAAGTTACATGCCCCTATGGGACTCTCCCTACCTGTCCATGAATGAGGAAGGGAGATTAGAAAGATTAGAAACTCAAGATGCCTGCAGCAAAGGCATCTCATCAGACGTCAAGGAAATAAGCACGTATCTGACTTTTAGAAGACATCTGAAGGCAGCTCTGTTTAGGGAAGTTTTTAATGTTTGATATTTTATCGCTTTTTTGTTCTGTTGGGAGCTGCCCAGAGTGGCTGGGGCAGCCAGATGGGCAGGGCATGAATAATAAATTAATATTATTATTTTGCTGTTGCTTAGTCGTTTAGTCGTGTCCGACTCTTTGTGACCCCACGGACCAGAGCACTCCAGGCACTTCTGTCTTCCACTGCCTCCCGCAGTTTGGTCAAACTCATGCTGGTAGCTTCGAGAACACTGTCCAACCATCTCGTCCTCTGTCGTCCCCTTCTCCTTGTGCCCTCCATCTTTCCCAACATCAGGGTCTTTCCCAGGGAGTCTTCTCTTCTCCTGAGGTGGCCAAAGTCTTGGAGCCTCAGCTTCAGGATCTGTCCTTCCAGTGAGCACTCAGGGCTGATTTCCTTAAGAATGGAGAGGTTGGATCTTCTTGCAGTCCATGGGACTCTCCAGAGTCTCCTCCAGCACCATAATTCAAAAGCATCCATTCTTCGGCGATCAGCCTTCTTTATGGTCCAGCTATTATTATTTTATATTATTATTAATAATAATAATTTTATTATTATTATCTGAGTTTATAGAGGGATTCAAAACTTTTAAGTCTGTGCAAATGAAGTGGATTGAAGCAACAAATCCACTTTAAATAGAGGGGGAGGTTCATTTTGCTGTTTGGAAAGCAACAGGGAAGTGCATTGCAAAGTGTGGAATGAACAAATCATTGTCAGGAAGGTGTGTGGAAGCCTTCCAATCAAATCAGGGCGCATGCTCATTGCCATATAGCCACCCCCTAAGGAAAGCAGACGCGGGTGGCGCTATGGTCCAAACCACTGAGCCTAGGGCTTGCCGACTGGAAGGTCAGCGGTTCGAATCCCCACGACGGGGTGAGCTCCCGTTGCTCGGTCGCAGCTCCTGCCAACCTAGCAGTTCAAAAGCACGTCAAAGTGCAAGTAGATAAATAAGTACCGCTCTGGTGGGAAGGTAAACGGCGTTTCTGTGCGCTGCTCTAGTTCTCCAGATGCGGCTTAGTCATGCTGGCTACATGACCCGGAAGCTGTATGCTGACTCCCTCGGCCAATAAAGTGAGAAGAGCCCCACATCCCCAGAGCTGTTTGCGACTGGACTTAAATGTCAGGGAGGGGTCCTTTACCTTTTAAGCAAAACAGAACTAGGGCCTCAGCAAGATCACCTGCTCCATCCACTGAAAGATCCCCCCAGAGCGATTAGGAATCCCTCAGATTCCATCAGTCTCCAAGGCCACACCATTATGCTCTGTGGGTGCATTGTGGGCAGCCATTCAACCACTGTTCACTCTAGGTGACAGTATATGCACGTAGGTTTGTTTACATTGGTCCCATTTAAGAACATAAGAAGGACATGCTGGATGTGGCCAATGGCCCACTTAGTCTAGCATCCTCTTCTCAGAGTGAGTGACCAGGTTCCTGTGGAAAAACCAACAAGCCCTCTCCCGCTCCTGTGTTTTTCCAGCATCTGAGATTCAAATGCTCTGTGGAGGCAGAGAATAGGCATCCTGGCTAGCAGCATCAATAACTGTCTCCTCCATACCCTTCTCCTGAGAGCCAGTGTGGTATAGTGGTTAAGAGCGGTAGTCACGTAATCTGGGGAACCGGGTTCATGTCTCCGCTCCTCCACATGCAGCTGCTGGGTGACCTTGGGCCAGTCACACTTCCTTGAAGTCTCTCAGCCCCACTCACCTCACAGAGTGTTTGTTGTGGGGGAGGAAGGGAAAGGAGATTGTTAGCCGCTTTGAGACTCCTGAAGGGGAGTGAAAGGCGGGATATCAAATCCAAACTCTTCTTCTTCTTCTCCTTCTTCTTGCAATGGCAGTATTTATTTATTTTTTAAAATGCAAAAACATGTCAATACACAATGATTTGGGAGGGACGTGGGTGGCGCTGTGGGTTAAACCACAGAGCCTAGGACTTGCCGATCAGAAGGTCGGCGGTTCGAATCCCTGCGACGGGGTGAGCTCGCGTTGCTCGGTCCCTGCTCCTGCCCACCTAGCAGTTCGAAAGCACGTCAAAGTGCAAGTAGATAAATATCAAAGTGCAATCAGAAGTCATATGAGTCTGCAAGCTAAGAACCTGTTTATAGCTTGTTCTTCCTTATTCTTTACTTTTGGGGTGTGATGCAACTTTAAGATCATTTGAACTTGTTGAACTCCCTGCTTGCTTTAGATGGTGAGAAGGCACCAATTGATTTGTGACAGGGTTCCTGTTGGGACCACATTACGAAACATTATCTCAGAAACATTCCTACATGTAGCAGCGGACCTACATTTTGGGGGCCCTGAAACTTGGGGGGGGGCCCTTGCAAGCAGACACCAAGTCTGGGTAACCCCTGTCCTCTTCTTCAATGCTGCTTTTCCTTGACGGATCACGGCACCTTTACAACACCTGTGCTGCTGACTCTCAAACTTTGGGATTGTTGAAATATAGGCAACAAAAAAATAAATCAATTGGGGTCGTGTGACTCAAATTGGGTCTACTAGACCCCAAGTTTTAAAGCAGTGTGGAATAAAGTCGCTTCTGGGGCCTCTCTAGGATTAAGGGCCCCGAAGCTTAAGCTCCATTTGTTTCAGAGTAGATCCGCCCCTGCCTACATGATTATAGCAGACTGAGGGGAACCAGGAGATCTGGGACAAGCCAGTGGTCACTGCTAAAGAAGAGCAAGTCAGAATCAAACACTAACCAAAGATGCAGAAACATGCCAGAGCCCAGGAAGACCTCACTGCTTAAACAAGACACAGCTGGAGGCTCAGGGTGGGGGGCAAAGCCTTTTCTTTTTTAAAAAAATCATTTTTATTAGTTTCCTGAAATATACTTGGGAGTCGAGTATGGATTTCATGCTCTTTATTCAGCTCATAGTAGTGAGGAATGCCAGTTCCCCCGAAATGTCTGCTTTATATATATTATTTACACAATGGGCCCACGATTAGCTAATTCCGGGATTCACCTGTAGGCCAATCAGGTTGCGGATTCACTTCCACCTGGAGCTGGATTGGGTGACTCCTGCGGACCAATCAGACCGCAGCATTCTGGATCCTATTGTTCTGGGACCAATCAGACTGCTGCATTCTGGATCCTATTGTTCTGGGACCAATCAGACTGCTGCATTCTGAATCCTATTGCTCTGGGACCAATCAGACTGCTGCATTTTGGATCCTATTCAACTCAGTACATAACATTTTCCAATAAAAAACAGCCAATCAACATATACAATCATAATGCAATTAATACAAGAAACTTTTTTTAAAAAAAAGACCAAATTATAATCCAAATTGTAATTATTAATTTTTCAGGGCTCCCCATAATCTGGACCTCTGAAGCGTATCTCCAAATCTTCAATCCTGCCTCTCCTCGTTGTTTTCAAATTTTCCACATCCCGATTTTAACGCTTTTAAGTTCTCCATCCCTGCCTCTACAATTCTCAGTCACATCAGAAATAATATATCCTTTTGTCCGTCGAATACAGCTTTGTGTATATATATTTTTCCAACTGTCTGTTTGCCAGCGCAGCTTCCCCTGACTCCATTCCAATCTTCCAATCCGGGCTGTGGGGCAAAGCCTTTTCTATACCTTCCTACCTGGAAGGATCCAATGGCCTGCTTCCCATTGCCTCTCCCTAGGCGCCACTGTCAGCCTCCTCCCTTGGTCAGCTTGGGGCAGCTGCTGGAGACTGGACAAGGAGAAGGAGAGGCTGCAGCCCTCCGAGGTCCAGCCCCACATGATGCACCAGCTCTGAGGGCCAGGCAGAGGGCAGGGCATCCCCGGGTGTGAAGGAAGGGGGAGCGGAGCGCAAATAGTCTTATTATCGTTTTTTAAAAAAATGCTTTGTGCACCCATGTCTAACCTTGTCCCTTTCTAAAATTTATCGGTGTGCATTTTTCTTCTTGCAAATCTACCAAAGAATAAATGAGGATTAAGGGATTTTCTCAGGACAGCAGAGGGCGTGTGAGCTGTGTCCCATTGGTGTAGTAGTGCTGGCACGTGCCCTTCTTCTGATAGGGAATGCTATGTGGGTGGGGGACAAAAAATGAGAGTCGAATAGGGTCAGTTGTGGGGGGGGAGAATAATAATAATAATTATTATTATTATTATTAATTATTTGTACTCTGCCCATCTGGCTGGGTTTCCCCAGCCACTCTGGGCAGCTTCCACAAAGACCAAAAATACACTATGTCATATATTAAAAACTTCCCTGAACAGGGCTGCCTTAAGATGTCTTCTGAATGTCAGGTAGTTGTTTATCTCTTTGACATCTGGTGGGAGGGCGTTCCACAGGGCGGGCGCCACTACCAAGAAGGCCCTCTGCCTGGTTCCCTGTAGCTTTATTTCTCCCAGTGAGGGAACCGCCAGAAGGCCCTTGGAGCTGGACCTCAGCATCTGGGCAGAACAATGGGGGTGGACACGCTCCTTCAGGTATACTGGACCGAGGCCGTTTAGGGCTTTCAAGGTGAGCACCAACACTTTGAATTGTGCTCGGAAACGTACTGGGAGCCAATGTAGGGCTTTCAGGACCGGTGTTATGTGGTCTTGGCGGCCGCCCCCAGTCACCAGAGAAATGTCCCTATTTTCTTCTGAGGAACATAGGAGGGTACCTGCACCTTCAGCTTCCAGAGGATGCTGAAGATTGCCCCCCCCCCTTTACCCTGCCTTTTTGTCACTTGATATCTCTTGTTTTTAGGACCCACCTTGCTTTTATGATTGCAGGTTGTTTTGGACAAGTTTCCAATGTTGTGACCTGCTCTGGGACCTTAAGGTGGAGGGGAACAAATAACATAATCATTCATTCCTTTTACATAGTTACCTTCTGCGTTTCTTTTGATGCTTCCTGGTCGTGGAAATTGCTTGTGGAATCTGTTGCATCAGTTTCGGTTGTTGCGGATAACTAAAACTAATGTTTTAGCTGAACTGCAGCAGGGCGGAAACAGCAGAGATTGCAACCAACTCAAGATGGGGCCGAAATCACTGCCTCCGTAACATCCCTACTGCCTAGTAGTTGACTCAGAAGCTGGCAGCAGGGGGCTTCCTAAGCTTTTTGAAAGTCTAAGTGCACCGTGCTGACTAGATTTGCCGCTGGATCATAAAGAAGGCTGGTCGCCGAAGAATTGATGCTTTTGAATTCTGGTGCTGGAGGAGACTCTTGAGAGTCCCATGGACTGCAAGAAGATCAGACCTCTCCATTCTGAAGGAAATCAGCCCTGAGTGCTCCCTCGAAGGACAGATCGTCAAGCTGAGACTCCAAGACTTTGGCCACCTCATGAGAAGAGAAGACTCCCTGGAAAAGACCCTGATGTTGGGAAAGATGGAGGGCACAAGGAGAAGGGGACAACAGAGGATGAGATGGTGGGATGGTGTTCTCGAAGCTACCAGCATGAGTTTGACCAAACTGTGGGAGGCAGTGGAAGACAGGAGGGCCTGGCGTGCTCTGGTCCAGGGGGTCACGAAGAGTCGGACACGACTAAACGACTAAACAACAACAACAAACACTTGTGGACACTTGGAAAACTCTGATAAATAGGCAAGACAGGATTTGCCTATGCCTGATGGCTCTGCTCCAGCAAAGTTGCTGTTCTCATGAGTGGTAGTTCTTGCCTTTATCCATGCTTTCCGCCAGTTTTCCTGAAATCCACTCCCTATCCATTGCATTCTGCACTTCCTTTAATCTTGCTGTTGTGTCAGTCGTCAGGCTAGTGGGTTGTTCGCATTAGGTACAAGCCTAACGCCAGCAGCCATCCAGCCTCCATTCTGGCCCTTGTAGTGGAAACAATAGTATAGATGCTTTGATAGGTAAAGGTAAAGGACCCCTGGACGCAGTGGTGTAGCTAGGGTGTGTGTGGGGGGGGTGTCCTGCAGCCAGGGGCGGGGTGACCCACACCCATGGGGGCAGGGTGAGCTTCTCCAATGCTTGGAGTCTCTCCGCCGCCTCTCCCTCAGTTGTATTTTATTTTTTCCCTAAAAAAAATATTCATTTTATAACACAAATAAAAAACACAGACAGAAAAGACAAACAATACGAACAAATTCTTGTCATAGCCTTATTTTTCTAAACATCGTTAAGTTGGCTTCCCCAAGTCCCACCTATCTGATTTTCATTTTACTTCATCTTTAGCAGTTTGCATATATCATAATTTCTAACCATCTTTTTTTTTAAAAAAATCATACCTAAAATATCGTATTTTTTGCTCTACAAGACTCACTTTTTCCCTCCTAAAAAGTAAGGGGAAATGTGTGTGTGTCTTATGGAGCGAATGCAGGCTGTGCAGCTATCACAGAAGCCAGAACAGCAAGAAGGATTGCTGCTTTCACTGCGCAGCGATCCCTCTTGCTCTTCTGGCTTCTGAGATTCAGAATATTATTTTTTCTTGTTTTCCTCCTCCAAAAACTAGGTGCGTCTTGTGGTCTGGTGCGTCTTATATAGGAAAAAATACGGCAACTTCACATTTTATCACTTACAAATAATACTATTTTAAAATACCCTATCTTCTACTTCTAACCCTACAGCCTATATCCACTTCCAAAACTATTCTAAGGTTTAAATATTAACTTATTTTTTCAAATATTCCTTAAACTTCTTCCAGTCTTCTTCCACCGTCTCTTCTCTCTGGTCTTGGAATCTCCCGGTCAGTTCAGCAAGTTCCTTATAGTCCATCATTGCCTCTCCCTCAGTTGTAGGGCAGCTGAGGGAGGCAGTAGACAGACACAACCTCCACACTGCCATTTCAGGCAGCACAGAACCTGCAGGTGCCTAAGCCACCATGTCACTCCTAAAAAGTTTCGCGAGCCCAATTTTTTAAAAATTTAACTCATTTTGTCACACACCGCTCAGTGATGACACCTGGGGCAGGCTGCACCCACCCACACCTCTGCCACTGCCTGGACGGTTAAGTCCATTCAAAGGCAACTCTGGGGTTGCGGCGCTCATCTCGCTTTCCGGCCGAGAGAGCCTGGGTTTGTCCACAGACAGGTTTCCGGATCATGTGGCCAGCAGAACTAAACCACTTCTGGCACAACGGGACACTGTGACGGAAACCAGAGCGCATGGAAACGCCCTTTACCTTCCCACCACAGCGGTACCTATTTATCTACTTGCACTGGCGTGCTTTCGAACTGCTAAGTTGGCAGGAGCTGGGACAGAGCTTTATATTTGACTTTCTTCAGAAATGTTTTTCTGGATTGTTTTATTGATTTAATATGATGTAAACGGCTTTGAGATTTTTCTTCGAAATATAAAGCGGTACAGAAATGAAATGAGTAATAACAATCCTTTTCTCCACCTGCATTACATTTGGCGGCCTGGAGGCAAACTGGACTCAGTAGGCCTCAGAACTAGCAAAAGCCAATGATTAAAAAGTGAGGTGAGCAAAATTAAAATCAAAGATACAGAAGCAAATTTTAACACTGAGCATAATTTTTGGTTTGCTTATTGGAGCTCTTGGTGTGATTGAAGATATTTCCCCACTCCAACCCCTTCTAAGATGTTCCCTAATGAGTTCTTTGATGCTTAGTCAGGGAGCTACTGTGACAAAAGCTCTTGTCACACTACAATGTTGTGTCCGCATCAGGTTACGTGTTTTTGTGTTGCGTCCCACGGCAACCCAGAAGTACCGGAACGGGTTATTTCCAGGTTTCGCCGCATGCGCTGAAGCGCTAAATAGTGCCATGTGCGTGCGCAGACGTGGCGCTTTGGCTTGCGTCAGTTCCATGTTACGGACGGGCCTCCGGAATGGATCCCATCCGTAACACGAGATTCCGCTGTACTCCAAACATTTGTAAGGTTTGTTCTTTGTGTGAGTTACTTTATGTCTAGAGAGGTGACTACTCCGAATGAAGCTCTTTCCAGACTGCAAACATTTAAAAGGTTTTATGATGCCATAAAATCGTAGTTTCCACATGTTGTTTTGGAAATTGTGAACTGTGCAGGTTCGCCTTTAAATGCAAAGTGGATCCGGTATCTTCTTGCTAAATCAGGCATCCAGCACTGATAACGCAGGCATGTTTTTCCTCGGACCAAAATGAAGCTGACTGGTGTAGTGGCTGAAGAAATCCACAACGCACTATTTGCATTCGATTTCAATAACATTAGGCATCAAAGACAAGAAATGGAAAGCTAGCCCCCATTTGTTTTCTTTGCAACATCCACTGGCAAAGGAAGTGGGAAGAAATCCAGCGTCTTACCCTCCCGCCGTCCCATTTCACTAGAGAGATTGCCAGGCTTCCAAGGGTCCTGACCTAGAGGAAAGCCCCCAAAGCCCCACTCTTTCTCACCACAAATAGCAATGGAAAGGTGACCTTTTACAGTTAATAACACACCAGATTATCATCATCATCATCATCGTCATCATTTCTTTATTATTATTGGACCATCTTCTGTCGGCAGCGGAGCAAAACAAGCTTTAGTGAGGCAGAACTCCTAATGGGGCAGAATGTCGCTCGCTAGACCCTTCAGTCTGAGCATCATTGAATCGCTTCCCCCCAAACCAGAAAATGGGTGTGCGGAGGCTATTCTGTCAAGACGGAAACAGACTCCTTTTGTAGCAAAGGAGCAACTTAGTGGGCAGGAGAGAGCGCTCCTTACCAGGGAGGCATGAGTTAAAATACAACACTTCCTTAGATGGGCCTTGGCCACATTGCTCTCTCCATTTCCTCTCAGGGCTGGATATTTCAAATATTAAAACATTTGCTGCTCCGAAATCCCAGCTGAGAGCAAATGGGATGAATCGATACAAAAGCAGCTGCACCTTTCTGTGCCGGCTGCCCAAGGCCTCTAGGAACACAATTCCTCTGCTATTTCAATCCTTAACTGGGCCAGCAGAGCCCAGCCCAACCCAATTCCCCATGCTGAGATTATTTTATCGGAGCCCAAAGATTATCTCAGGAACCCTCCACAAGTGCACAGCAGGCTTCAACAGCCAACAAACCCACTGAAAGGTCAGCAGTCCAGTCAGGAGGGGCTGAATCCGGCCTTCCACACTGGCCTCTTCAGCCTCACCAACGGCAAGAGGCTGGGGTTGATGAGGGTTCGGTGGCCAAGACACAAATTCTTGTGAAGAGGTTTTCTTCCGGAGCAACACCCTTCAAGCCCAGGGCATGATGGCAGAGGAGCTAAGGCAGCGCCACGGGCTCTGAAGTGTCCGGCGTGGGCGACAGGCTCATGGGCGAGCTGGGCAGCGGCTCCCTGGCAGTCTCCGTGGTGGGGCCTGTGGGCTCGGCCGCCGGCCTCTGCTGCCACGCGTGTGCGTAAGAGCATCTGGCCCCCTTTTTGGCCCAGTAGCTGGCAGAGCGGTCCATGGCCTCCTGGAGGCGGGCCCAGGCGCGGAAGTCATTGCTCTGGACGGCCTCGCACAGGAGCTGGGCGTGCTCTCGTAGCTCGGCCAGCTCCCACTGGGTGCTGTTGTTCTGCCGGATCAGCTCCTTGGTCCTCAAGGTGATGCCCAGCAGGCCTGACTTCCGCAGGACCTCCACCGTGTTGTGGAAGCGGCGCTGCTTGCCCGAGCTGCTGCAGCCCAGCTTTTTGGAGGCTCGGGAGATCATCCTGCCCTCAGCCGAGTCCAGTCCCGTGGAGGAGGACACCGTGTTCTGGGAAAGCACCTCTGGGCCGAGGAGCTGGCCGGGGGAAGCGGCGGGCGCTTCCTTGCGCTGCTTCTCCCTGCTGCCTTTCGGGGTGGCAGCTTCGGAAGACGACACCCAGGCCTCCTCCAGGCAGAAGCGTTTGTTCTTGCTGGCGCCTCCTGCCGGGGTGGACCCTCCCATGCCCTTGGCCTGTGGGTCACAGCCTGGGTGAGGAGCGATTTTGGGGTAGGTGCTGAGGATGGGGAGGTAGGCGGCCTCCTTGGTGGGAGACTTCTGGCCGGGAAGCAACGGCTTCAAGGGTCCCGACGGCGGCTGGATAAAGAGAACATGGGTGGGAGAGCCCTGGGAGCTGCTGAGAGGGTGCTGGCCGTTCCAGGCCAAGAGCTGGGTGGCGGGGGACGCTGCGTGGGGCTGCGAGGAGAAAAACAGAGAACGAAAAGTCAGAAAAAAGGCCACCGGGTGGATGAAACTCCGTCCCTCCCCATAATCCACTGGGGGCTCCCGTGACTTGCACACCCCTCGGGGCAGGGACCTTCCCTCCTGTACTTTGCAAAGCGGGCCACGGCGATGAGTGGGTCGCGCCTGGGAGCGAAAAGGGGCTACCTGTTTGAGGATAACGTTTTTGACAATGTAAACGGGGGTGAGGCCAGGGAAGGCGCCGCCCGCAAGCCCCCCGTGCCCTTTCTGCGCCGCCCGCTGCAACGCGCCCCCCTGGCGCAATGGGTAGGCAGGCTGGTCCTCTGCGTCCGTCTGCTCCACGCTGCTCAGGTGCTCCGAACTCTCGTCTGCCAAAGAGGGATGGGGGAGAGGAGGGGTTAAGGCAGTCAGGAAGGGAAAAGCAGGACAATCATTAAACCCTCAGCAGGACTTCCGGGTTGGCGCCATCGCCGAATGGCGGACTCCCTCCGAGCTCCGGAGGGAGTCTGCTCGGCAGGGGCTGGGTCCTACCGCACCGGCGATGCGGGGACCCTTAGAAACCACGGCCACGGAGGCCGTGGACATGGAGACTCGGCTCGCACCGTTAGCGCCCTCCCGACTCGTGAAGGAGCCTTTTTAAAGGCTACGGATCGGGTGCCGGGGAGAAGCGTGGTGCCTTGAGTCCTCTGCTTTCCCTGCCGAGCGAAGCTGCATGCCATCCGGCGGAGAGCGCTGACTTCTTCCATTGAAAATTCGAACTTCTTAACAACAACCCGTGAGTAAATTTGGAAACCGGGTTTAAAAGGAGAAAAAAAAAGAATTTTTTTTTCGAATTGGATACGAGCGGGGGGGATCCAAAAAGGAAGTCAGTCCCCTCCCTACTGTAAACCTTCCAAAACAAGGACGGGGAAACCAAGGCCCAAAAAGGCTTGCATTGCTGATAAAAATCAAAAATTCCACGATGGGGAACTACAAGAACTGTGCTGGAGGAGGAATTGGAGAAGGGAAACGTAACCCCCCCCCCCCGGGAACCGGGGTGATTGAAGAGAGAGCCTGGTGAAAGGAGTCGGAGATTTTGACAGCTGTCAAAGTCGGAAAGTGGAGTGGATTTTATTATGAGAACTTTGCTGGTTAAATCTGATACAATTTGTTACAACTTGTTAAAATTTGGACACAAAATGGCGAATATGGATAACAATCGGACTTTTGGACTAGAGGAAACAAAGTTACAACAATCCCCCTTGAGGAGTTTCGGGACATTACAAGGACTGTGAAAGTGGAAAAACACCAATGGAATTTTACAGGACTGGTTATCTTCTGGGAAAGCTGCAAAACGGAAATAACATCTCGTCTTCAGGGTGTTCATCTAAAGGAGACAATAGAATTTTCTATTGAAGAAAGGAAGGGACTGAACGCAAGTTTTTGCCCCTGAATAACAATCATCCCTGCAGAGCTACTAAACTTTTGAATTACAACGTTTTAGCAGCGGAACAAGAGGAAATTAGACTACAACCTGGAAAGAACAATGGAGGGAGTTCTATTACAGTTTTATTAAAGAACTGAAGTTAAAGTTTTAAAAAATAATAATAACAATAATAATTTTAATTTTTAATAATTTTATTTTTAATTTTAAAAAGAAAAAGCCAGCAAGGAGTTGGGGGAAAGTTGTGATTTATGGCCTTAAGAATTCCAGGCAGACACCAGGGGCTGATGGTCAGGGGGAAATTAAACCGGGGACGGGGGGGGAGAACTAAAACTCCAAAGGCTTGCCAACTTTGTTTCTTTCTGAATTGGTTTTTTTTTTTTTTATTTACTATATTCTTTATTTTTTTACTTTTTCTATTTCTATTATCTGGGGTGTTTCTTCTATCAAAAAATGGAAATTGTGGAATGAAATGGGGTGGGTCCTGGGGAAAGAACATTGGGTTTTTCTTTATTAAGGGTAAAACAAATTAAGTTTCAATTAGAATGGGGAACTTGTGGAGCCAACAATATGAAAGGGGAATATGGTAGGGGTGGGGGAAGGGGGGAGTCCCGTAAAGTGAATTTATACTTTTTGTATTTTTGAAAATTTTAATAAATATTATTTAAA
Source organism: Podarcis siculus (assembly GCA_034642415.1). NCBI lineage: Eukaryota > Metazoa > Chordata > Lepidosauria > Squamata > Lacertidae > Podarcis > Podarcis siculus. The sequence goes on along the minus strand of JAXCMG010000044.1, from coordinate 2,544,760 downwards.
AAAAAAATCATTAAACCCTCAGCAGCAGCAGCCAGCAGCCCTTCCTCATTCCCTCACCCAGGAGCCCCTCACCCCTGCCTGCTGAGATGCACCTGCGTTAACCCCCAAGGAGGGAGAACGGAGGACGGCTTTTCCAGAGATTAGACGGGTGCCTCTCCGATCTAAACCAGGCGGAAACGTATCTGAGAACCAGTGTGGTGCAGTGGATAGAGTGCCGGACTATGACCTGAGAGACCAGGGTTCGAATCCCCACTCAGCCATGAAGCCTTCGGCCAATCACGGCCTCTTAGCCTAAACCACCTCGCAGGGTTGTTGTTGTGGGGACTGAATGGGGAACTATGTGCACCACCTTGGGCTCCTCAGTGCGGAAGATGCAATGTAAATATAAGAAATAAATAAAATAAAATCCAGTGCTACATTATACAGTGGTACCTCAGGTTACATACGCTTCAGGTTACATGCACTTCAGGTTACAGACTCCACTAACCCAGAAATAGTGCTTCAGGTTAAGAACTTTGCTTCAGGATGAGACCAGAAATTGTGCCCCGGCGGCACGGCAGCAGAATGAGGCCCCATTAGCTAAAGTGGTGCTTCAGGTAAGAACAGTTTCAGGTTAAGAACGGACCTCTGGAACAAATTAAGTACTTAACCCGAGGTACCACTGTAAAGGGAGTCGACAGACAGGAGTGCCAAATCTAAGACTTTGACAGTTCACATCCTCATCTCCATTTACCCAGGTGGGATTGCTCTGACTTAAGGAGACTGCCAATCTAGGAGCGTCTTAAGCATGAAACTCTCTTGTGAGCAGAGGTTATCCCTATGAATATCGCTACACCAACCTCTGAGACTGGAGAGAACCGCTCTTCTTAGCAATGCACCAAGCTGCGAAAGGAAACCTGTGATCTGCAGGGTGAACTTGCTCAACAACCTAGTTGACCCACAAGACGTGTATTTAAAAAAACAACTTCAACCAGTTGTAGCTGCACTTGTGTGGTTTATGCAAAACGTTGGTCAGACAACAAAAGCTTTGGAAAGGGTGAAAAAAGGAGACCCATGAATAGCACCCATAACTGCAGCAAATCAATCTCTGAAGTTGCTTGCTCTCTCTTTTTCTCGACAGCGGCACCTTCTCAGGTCGGTGTTGCAGGATGACAGGGAAATCCTTCGCCCCCTTCTCAAGTAAATATCAGCTGATGTTAACATGAACTAACAATCCCCTCTCAAATTATTCAGCTTTCTCTCCGTAGAAGCAGGCCATTGAGCAACCAAACCATCTTTCCAGGGTGACATTCATTCCGGGGCCGCCCCCTTTCCGCACGTGCTCAGGCTGAGACGTGCTGGTGGGAGCCACATACAAATGCAGCTTTGGAACTCCCTGCCTCATGAAATCAGGCAGGCGCTTTCACGGTGCACTTTTCGGCACCTGCTAAAAACCTTCTCACTTGGGCAAGCCTACCCAGATGAGAGTTTCAATCTGTTTTTACCGTTATTTTAACTTTTTGAAAAGTTTAAAATTGTTGTTGGCATTTCTTTTTCTTGGTGACAAGTGTACTGCTTTATCTTTCCTTGTAAACCGCTTTAAGGTTTGTTTGTACGATATACAATATCTTTATTGTCATTGTCCCATACAGAACAATGAAACTGGAAATCTACATAAAACATTCAAAAACCCCTAAAAACTCTGAACCCCCATTTTAAAATACAATATACTATAGAGACTCCTTATGCTGCCTTTAGAACCAGAATTGCATATGCGTAGAAACTGTTTCTCAGGCGGCTAGTCCTGGTCTTTATAACCCTGGACCTTCTTCCAGAAGGCAGAAGCTGAAAGAGATCATTTCCGGGGTGAGCACTATCCTGCGCTATCTCTGCAGCTTTCTTATGACACCAGACAGCATAGATTTGCTCTAAGGTGGGAAGAGTGCAGCCAATTATTCTCTCTGCAGTCTTTACGACCCTGTATTTTCACTCTCAAGCAGTGTAAAAAAATTATAAATAAAATAAATAAGAAATGTTGGCCAAGGAAGATGCTGCCATGCTTGAGTAGCCAGTCTCTCTGCCTCCGGGCTGCAAGGAGCTAGACAAGGAGGCCTCTCAAATCCCAGAGCTAAAGCAGCAAGTGGGGAAAGGGGCCTCCTTTTCTGCTCAAACTGCAGCCCCACGGTCCGGCTCTCAACCTGACAGCAAGGGGGCAGCCACTGGGGGGGTCTGTACCTGAAAATCCAGAGTCCTTCTCCCCTTCGCTCACAGGGGGGCGAGGCCTCCTGCCAGAGCCTCTCGTCATCGTGGGTTTGGACTGCTCCGTGTGGCCCTCAGAGTCAGGGCTGCCTGCCTTCACGGACCCAGGCAGGGCGGTCTTCTCCTTGCAAGGCTTAGAAGGGTGCAGAAGCGGAGAGGTCTTGTCCGAAGGCATGGCTGAGACTCTCCTGGGTTCCTGAGGGGCAGAGAGACAAAAGCAAGATGTTAGTGGAACAGGAGAACTTAATAATAATAATAATAATAATAATAATAATAATAATAATAATAATATTTTATTTATATCCCGCCCTCCCCAGCCGAAGCCGGGCTCAGGGCGGCTAACAACAATAAAATAGTACAACATTCTAAAATCATTTCATTATAAAATTAATTCAAATCAAATTGATGGCAACCATTGGGCTAGAGTTCTGTGAGGATTGCCAAAGGAGGGGGTCAGGCCAGCCTAACCTCTCTGTGGCTCGGGACCTTCAGGATGTTTTTGTTTGAAGACCATAAGTTCCTCTGTGGGACATACCAGGAGAGGCGGTCCCGTAGGTACGAGGGTCCTAGGCCGTATAGGGCTTTAAAGGTTAAAACCAGCACCTTAAACCTGATCCTGTACCCCACCGGGAGCCAGTGCAGCTGGTATAGCACCGGATGAATGTGATCTCGCAGCGAAGACCCCGTAAGGAGTCTCGCTGCAGCATTCTGCACCCGCTGGAGTTTCTGGGTCAGTCTCAAGGGCAGCCCCATGTAGAGCGAGTTACAATAATCCAGTCTGGAGGTGACCGTCGCGTGGATCACAGTGGCCAGGTCAGGGCGAGAGAGGTAAGGAGCCAACTGCTTAGCTTGGTGGAGATGGAAAAATGCCGCCTTTGTTATAGCTGCAATTGTAGAACTGTTGAGTTGGAAGGGACCCCAAGGGTCATCCAGTCCAAGCCCCGCCATGCATCCCTGACAGATGGCCACCCAACTTCTGCTTAGAAACCTCCAAGGAAGTAGAGGCCATAACCTCTCGAGGGAGTCTTTAAGGCAGAGGTCAGCAAACCTTTTCAGCAGGGGGCTGGTCCACTGTCCCTCAGACCTTGCGGGGGGGGCGGACTATATTTTTGGGGGGAGGTGGAATGAACGAATTCCTATGCCCCACCAATAACCCAGAGATGCATTATAAATAAAAGCACACACACTGCTCATGTAAAAACACCAGGCAGGCCCCACAAATAACCCAGAGATGCGTTTTAAATAAAACACATCCTACTCATGTAAAAACACGCTGATTCCCAGACCGTCCGTGGGCCAGATTGAGAAGGCGACTGGGCCGGATCCAGGCACCAGGCCTTAGTTTGCCTACCCATGCTTTAGGGATCTGCAGATTCACTAACCTTGGGGAAACCACCAGCCTTATTCATTAAAGAAGAAGAAACTACAGTCATACATGTGCTTCAGGTTGAGCATTTTCAGGTTATGCTCCGCGGCGACCCAGAAGTAACGGAACGCGTTACTTCTGGGTTTCGCCACTTGTGTATGCACAGACGCTCAAAATGACGTTACGCTCATGCGCAGTAGTGGCGGATCGCGACTCGCGCACACGCAGTCACAGGTTAAGCTCTACTCAGGATGTGAACGGGGTTCCGGAATGGATCCCATTCGCATCCGGAGGTAGCACCGTAGGTTGGGAAACTTAAGAAGAGCTCTGATGCTGGATCAGGCCAAAGGGGGCCCATCTAGTCCAGCATCCTGTTCTCACAGTGGCCAATCAGATGCCCATTATGGGAAGCCAGCAGGCAGTATCCGATCACAAAAGTAACGCTCCCCTCCTGTGGTTTTCTGCAACTGGTCGATAGCCCTCTCCTTCTCCATGAATTTGTCCAATCCTCTTTTAAAGTCCTCTAGACTGGTGGCCACAGCTGCCTCCTGTGGCAGGGAGTTCCATAGTTTAACTTCGCGAGGAGGTGGAGGTCAATGCAGTGCTTGGCACTTAAAGCTGGGAGCGTGCATGTGCTCCCGGGACCAAACTCTCCTCGAATCACAGAACGGTGTCGTCAGGAGGGAACCCAGGGGTCATCCAGCCCAATCCCTTTGCACGCAGAAGATTTTCACGATGGGGGAAGTGACCGTGCTGGATGCCTTTGGCTCCCCACGATTTACCCCCTACTGACAGGTTTCATTTTGTACGGAGGTGCAAGCTGTCACGGAAGGCCTTCCAGAAACAGGCTTCCTCACTTCCTTCTCTGCTGTTTTGTGAGAAAGAGGTCAGAGAGAAAAATCAATAGCGGCTTCTGCTGCTGCCAAGAAAGTGTGGCAGGAGGCGAAAGGGCGGGGGGGGGGGGAGTTCATTGTTCCCCTTACCTGCAGACAGGCCAGAACAGGCTGAAACTGGGAGGGGGGAGAATTCAGATAAGCGTCAGGACTACACTGGACAAACAGGCTTAGCATTTACTCATTATACTTTCCTCCAAGGAGCTCAATGCATTGAACTTTGTTCTCCATCCTGTAAACACCACAGTCTTTATGCTCACAACAGTCCTGCGAGGTAGGCTGGCCTAAGAGGCAGGGAGGTGGTGCCCGGTGACCTCCAGGGCTAAATGGAAGCAGCGTGGCATAGTGGCTAGAATGGCGGGAGTAGAGACGGGGGTTCAGATCCCCAACTCGGCCATACGCTCACCAAGATTGTCACTTGCTCTCGGCCTGACATACCTCGCAGGGTTGTCGCTTTTGTGGTGGTTTAAAGGGAGAGGAGGAGGAGAACCATGCAAATGGCAAGTAAATAATCATGGCTCGTTTAATTGGTAGAGCATGAGACTCCTAATAATAATAATAATAATTTATTATTTATACCCCGCCCATCTGGCTGGGCTTCCCCAGCCATTCTGGGCAGCTTTCAACACAATATTAAAATACAGTAATGCATCAAATATTAAAAGCTTCCCTAAACAGGGCTGCCTTCAGATGTCTTTGAAAAGTCTGGTAGTTGTTGTTCTCTTTGACATCTGGTGGGAGGGCGTTCCACAGGGTGGGGGCCACTACCGAGAAGGCCCTCTGCCTGGTTCCCTGTAACTTGGCTTCTCGCAGGGAGGGAACCGCCAGAAGGCCCTCGGAGCTGGACCTCATTGTCCAGGCACAACAATGGGGGTGGAGACGCTCCTTTGGGTATACTGGACCGGTGCTTGTTTAGGGCTTTCAAGGTCAGCACCAACACTTTGAATTGTGCTCGGAAACGTCCTGGGAGCCAATGTAGGCATTTCAAGATGGGTGTTATGTGGTCTTGGCAGCCGCTCCCAGTCACCAGTCTAGCTGCCGCATTCTCAGGGCTGTGGGTTGGGCAAAATATTCCTGACTTGCAGGTTCGAGGGGATGAGCCTCGTGGTCCCTTCCAACTCCACAACACGGTGACTCTTGAGGAGGCCCAGGAGGCATTTAGCTGCCGCCTCGACTCCCTTTGCCTGCTCTCCAGGATGAGCACGGCAACCTGGTTTTGGCAGGAGCACTCTATGCATGAGAATGTGCGTCTGTGCAAAGTTCCACCTTGCCAGTGCCAGCGAGGGAGGGAGGGGGCGGCGGGGCACACGGCCCGCAATGTGTCTGCCTCCTCCTCCGCCTCTTGCCTTGCCATGTGCTGGAGGACACGCGGAAGGAAGGGCCAGGCGGCAGAAAACCAAAAGCGGGAGCAGGCTGCAGATTAGAAGCAGCTGCTCTGCCCTGCTCCTCCTGCACTGAAACAGGGAGGGCTAGCTATTACATAACAAGGAGGAGGCTGCTGCTGCTGCTGCTGCTCCAGAGCTTCACACCTAGCTGGGTGGATGCTTTCTGGGGCTTGGCCACACAGCCTCCCCCAGGAGGAGAGAGGAAACAAGCGTCTTGCTTGTGTAGGGAGCACGCAGCTGAGAACGTGGGGAAGAGCCTGGCTGCTGGGTCAGGGCCCATCCTGCCCCGCGTCCTGGTCTCGCAGTGGCCAAACAACCTCAAGAAGTGACAGGTCCAGGTAGACTGCCTCTGGACCTGGAAGCTCCTTAAGAAGAGCCCGGCTGATGATCAGGCCAGCAGCCCACCTAATCCGGCATCCTGCTCTCATGGTGGCTGACCGGATGTCCCTAATGGGAAACCTGCAAGCAGGATCCGGGCCCAAGAGGGAGTGCCACAGTTTCAAGCGAAACAGGAGAATGTTCCTGGCTAGCAATGTGAAATGAAGGGGTTCCTCTGGGACTTGGGGGGGGTGTCATGGGCACGTTTTAATTTCTTTTCTTTTTTTAAGCATTTTTATTAAACATAACATTTCAACAAAACGTAACATTTCAACATAAAAAATTAGTTGTCCAAATAATCAAATGCATTATTTTTTCCCCTTTTCTCACCCCACCCAGGACTTCCCTCAGCTCCCCTCTCTGGTTTCTTTGCACATATTGTTCTGTGCATGTTATAAAATTGTACATATCCTTGCCTTATCTATCATGCGTTCAACTAATAAACTTGTGGGTGTTTATTCAAAACCTGCCAAAGAATCCAGATCATTTTGTTGTCCTTTTAAGTAATCTGTAAAAAAGTTCCCATTCTTCCTTGAAGTCACAATTCTCCTTATTACGCAGTTTGTTTGTCAATTTGTCCAATTCCACATAGCACATCAATTTTTCTTGCCACTGTTCTTTTGCTGGGTTACTGTTAGCAAGTTTTAATTTCAACCTGTTGCAAGGAATCCGTTTTTTTCCCTTTTTACACTTTGCTATGCCAGAAACCACAGAATACCAGAAACCACAACTTGCTTTGTGTTATAAAGGTAAAGGGACCCCTGTCCATTAGGTCCAGTCGTGGCCGATTCTGGGGTTGTGGCGCTCATCTCGCTTTATTGGCCGAGGGAGCAGGCGTACAGCTTCCGGGTCATGTGGCCAGCATGACTAAGCCGCTTCTGGCGAACCAGAGAAGCACGGAAACGCTGTTTACCTTCCCGCCAGAGCGGTGCCTATTTATCTACTTGCACTTTGACGTGCTTTCGAACTGCTAGGTTGGCAGGAGCAGGAAAGGGAGCTCACCCCGTCGCTGGGATCTGAACCGCCGACCTTCTGATCGGCAAGTTCTCGGCTCTGTGGTTTAACCCACAGTGCCACCCGCGTCGTGTTATAGACATGTGGAATTCTAGAGTTGGAAGGGACCTCCGAAGGACATCTAGTCCAGCCCCCCGCAATGCAGAAATCACAGCTAAAGCATCCGCGACAGACAGCCCCCCAACCTCTGCTTAAAAACCTCCACGCTTCCAAGATAGTCTGCCCCACTCTTGAACGGCTCTCAGTCTGGAAGTTTTTACTAATGTTCCATCAGAATCTCCTTTCAGGACATTTTAATCCCTCGGTTCAGGTCCCGCCCTCCGGAGCAGCAGGAAACAAGCGTGATCCAAATTCCATGTGACAGCCCTTCAGATGCCTATCTTCTCTCAGTCTCCTCCCCTGCAGGGATCCGAAGGTGTCTATCATATATCTAAAGGGTTGTCACATGCAAGACAGTTCCTAACACAATAGGGAACTTTGTTTCAGAGGACGCAAACACACGGCCACAAACACATGCAAACGTTCACACATTCCGCACCTGTAAGAAGGGGATTTGTGCAGGTGAATGCGCAAGGCATCTTGCTCACAAGTTTTCCTTGCACACCTAAGAGAGGCAGTGCCGCACAGTGGTCAGAGCGCTGGACTCTTGACCTGGTAGAGACCAGGATTCAAATCCGACTCGGCCATGAATAATTTGTTTCAGCATTTCGTCTTTTGTACGCATAAATGTGTGGTTGTTTGCTTTCCTTGCTTTTACCGTTTTACCTTTTTTTAAACTGGTTTGAGGTTTTTTTGTTTTGCTTTTAAAAATGTCAATCCGTGTATAAGCTTTATAAAACGAAGAATGAATAAATTAAGCCAAGTCACTGGGCAACCTTGGGCCACAGTCCCTGCCTCCCAGTCTAACCTACCTCACAGGGTTGTTGTGGGGCGGAAACCCATGTTTTACCACCTTGAGCTCCTTGTGGGAAAATGTCGGGTAGAAACACAATCAATAAATAAAGAGAATCTCAGAGAGGACTCAGAAGAAGGGGAAGAAGACACTTCCCCACCACAGATGGCGATTCATAGAATCACAGAACTGCGGGGCGGGGGGGTGGGAAGGGGACCCCAACGGTCATCTAGTCCAACCCCCTGCCACGCAGGAATCACAGGGTTCACGCTGGACTCAAGTTGCATGCAATCCTGGCACTGGTAGCCGGTAGGAGAACTTTCCCCAGCGCACGTCAAAACGGCTTCTAAGCGGCACCTGCGTTAAATCTGCCTACATCCATCCAGCCCACCTACCCTGCAATGTTGCATCAATACTTTATTACTAATTAATTAATTAATCCATGTGGCCAAAGATACAACAACAACAAGAAAGCATTGCACAGTTAAGATAACTATGCATTCTCTCAAATAAAAAATTGCTCTCCTGAAGGATTTAACTTTCCGAGCTCCTACAAAGTCCTACACCGCTTAGGTCGAAGCTGCCTGAAAGACCCTATTCCCACATAGGAACCTTGCCCGGGTTTGGGGATCTTCATGGGTGGCCCTCTTCTCAGCACCCTCTCAGGTCCTCTTGGTGGGGATGCAGGATACGGCCTTCTCGGTGGTGGCTGCTCCAAGAAAAGTCAGACCGGCTCCCTCCTCCTTTTTCTTCCGCCGGCAGGTGAAAACTCTTTTATTCCAAGAGGCCTTTGGGAATGGACTGGTTTGAGTGAAAGGGCTGGCGCTGTGCTGTTTTCAGGTGGCTTTTAGAAGACACCTGAAGGCAGCCCTGTTCAGGAAAGTTTTTAAAGAGTTTCAGCGTGTTTTTAATATTTTGTTGGGAGATGCCCAGAGTGGCTGGGGCAACCCAGTCAGAGGGGCAGAATATAAATATTAAAATTATTATTATTATTATTATTATTATTATTATTATTTCTTGCAATTGTATTTTCATAGAATCAAAGAATTCTAGAATTGGAAAGGGACCCGAAGGGCCATCTAGTCCAACCCCTTGCAATGCCATCCCATACATTTTATATGTGCATATTACAGTATTTGTATATTAAACACAGAGTTTTAATTGCATTAATGTTTAATTGGTTTTTTTAAATGATTTTTATTCTATCTCTGTGTTTTTAGCTCCTCTTATTTTATTCATAAGCTGCCTTGAGTCCCTGTCAGGGGGAAAAGGCAAGGTATGTATGTATGTATGTATGTATAAATAAATAAAATGGAGGAAAGTGAATCAAGTACCCTGTCAGCTGGGAGAATTAAATCTTTGAGCAAGGCTGCCCTTAAGTCCTTATAGATGGGAGGCAGCCCTGTTCAGGGAAGTTTTGAATGACTGATGTTTTAATGTATTTTTTTAATTATTATTATTTTTAGTTACAACTTTGTAACATGCAGAAAACAGCAGTCTCAGAGAAACCAAAGACTGGAACTGAGGGAAGTCGGGGGGGGGAGGGAGGAAAAATGGGGGGGAAACAAGGATGATATGTTTTTGGATAATATGTCTTGTTTTAATTTTGAATAAAAAAACTTTTTAAAAAAGTATTTTTTAATCTTTTGTTGGAAGCCACCAAGAGTGGCTGGGGAAACCCAGCCAGATGGGCCGGGTAAAAATAATAAATTATTACCATTATTATTATTATTATTATTCTAACAACTACGTCCTAAGGCACTTATTCCACCCCCCTCTTTCCTGCAGAATTCAACCACGATATGGATTTTTATCAAGTGGGGAGTGTGCTCCTTCCTCCTCCTCCTCCCTCCAGTCCACATGCTTCCTCATGCCACAGGCAGCAGCCAAGGGTTCCTCTGCCAGCCAGAGTCAGCTGGCCAGCCATGTGCTTTTGTTTACACCCCGCCCAGAGGGGGGGGGGCAGGAGAGAGGCAGGCTCAATTACTACGTTTTCTGAGCAGAGCCAAAGATTACGCAATGGTGTACAGCGTGTTCCCAGTACACGGAGACCCACACGCACCTCGCGTATAGGCATGCGTCCCTGTCCCTGCCCCCCACCGCCACCGCCTTCCTTGGGGGAAGGGAAGGAGGCTGCACTCTGTGGGGCTCAGCCTCTGCCCCACCCCTGCCTCAGTGGCACGGTTATAATTTTATGGATCCGGCCAGGGTGTCGCAGAATTGCAGAGCTGGGAAGGGACCACAGCTGTCAACTTTTCCCTTTTCTTGCGAGGAATCCTATTCGGAGTAAGGGAATTTCCCTTTAAAAAAGGGGAAAGTTGGCAGCTATGGAAGGGACCCCCCAAGAGTCACCTAGTCCAACCCCTTTGCAATGCAGGAAAGCGGAGGCTGGTGTAGGCAGGTGTGCGCTCAGGTTGTTTCCTGGAGGGCAGGCAGAAACCCTGGTCCAAAACCACCGGGGCAGACCTCCCAGACGGGTTCCGCCTCTTCTGCCTTGCACCCCCCACCACCACCTTAAAAAGCAAAATTCACCCGCTGCCCGCAAGCCAAGGGTGTGCTCCCATACTCTCGGCCATTGTGGCGTTCTGGGAACTCTGCCACAATTCCGGGGCGCCAGGAATGAGGTCGCACCTAAATTGTGGGGATGATGTATTAGGCAGGTGCGCAGGAACTTGGCACAGAACTACCCCATTGTCCGTCTGACAAAAGAAATGGCGGTAAGAATGCCATACCCGGAGCTTCCATACATCTCCAAGCTTCTAGGAGGAAAAAATCGGGAAAGGTGGTGTAGCGTAATGGTTAGAGCGCCGGAATAAGACTTGGGAAACCAGGGTTCGAATCCCACTACTCAGCCATGAAGCTCACTGGGTGTCACCTTGTGGGCCTAGCCTACCTCACAGGGCTGTTGTTGTGGGGTTTAAATGATGTGGGGGAGAGGCACGGATGCCCCCCTTGGGCTCCTAGGAGGTAATAAAAGTTGGCATATAAATGCAAGGAATAAAATAAAAAATCAGTGGGCGACGCAGAGGAGATCTGGGGGTCAGCCGGGAAGATGCGAGTGTCTGGGTGCCCCCACCCCGCAACCCACAAATTCCCCAAAGCCGCAGTGAGAATGAGATGTCGAAGACGGAACGAGGCATGCCCACGACGCCAGCCGTACCCAAAGGTCCACCATTGATATATCGCAACCCCACAAGCCGCCAGCCACCCCTCTTTCGCTCGAGGGAGCCCCACATACCTGCTTGGCACTCACCCTTCCGACTTTGCCGTCCGAAACCCCCACCTCAAAGGCTTCGTCTCTCCATCATCTGTGGCGAGGGCTCAGCTCCCCTCTCCAGCCAAGCCGGGGAGAAAATAACCTTTCTGCCATAACTGGACGTGCAGGGAGGTATCTAGGGGCCGGGCCGCCCGATCGGCCATGGGAAAGTTGTGGGAGAGGGGAGGGGAGAGAGGCGCCCCCCCTCTCATGCGTGCTTGCACATGGGGGGGTGGGAGGCAGAGGCTCCGCTGTCTAAATATGGACACGGCTTAGAAGTGCGGCGTCACATGGAGCAGCACACACACACACATGAGGCGCAGCTGGAGGAAGGGGAAGAGAGAGCGCGCTCCATTCATCATCTTCTCCCCACGCACCCTCGCCACACCTCCCTCCCAGCCAGGCAAGGGGAGCAGGAGGCAGGCAGAACTAAATCGGGATCAGGCATGAGACACGGGCAGACAAAGGAAGAGTCCCCCTTCCCTCCTGACGGGGAAGGCGGACGCATCTTCTGGCTTTCGCTTCCGGTCCCAACAGTTTTGTGTTGTTCCAGGAGCACAAAAAATAAAATAGTTCTGAAGACCCAGCATGGGTTTCTGAAAAACACAAGCACTGCCAAACAAGCGAGATTCCTTCTTCCTTCCTTCCTTCCTTCCTTCCTTCCTTCCTTCCTTCCTTCCTTCCTCTTTCTTTCTTTCTTTCTTTCTTTCTTTCTTTCTTTCTTCTCTTTC
>JAXCMG010000044.1:2504328-2522680 GCA_034642415.1 Podarcis siculus | reverse complement strand
GAGCTGTCAAATCAGGCCCTGAAACACAGGGATGGTTCTAGCCCTCATTGAGGATCCTGAAGGGGGGAGCCCCTCTAATTATGGCCCATGGCACGGGGACGCTTCTAGCCCTCATGGAGGATGCTGCCGGGAGGGGGCTGTGCAATGGTGGCCCAGGCGCGGGGCCGGTTCTCCTCCCCCCTGCCAGGCGCCCCTTCCCCCGCGCCCTCCCCGGAGCCACGCACCCGAGGCGGAGATGGGGTGGGGGGGGGTCTTTACCTGCGCCCTCCTGCCCGCTCTTCCTTCCTTCCTTCCTTCCCCGACACAAAGGTCGCGGCAGCAGCGGCCGTAGCCCCGCCCCTCGGCTCTGAGCGGCGGCCCCGCCAGCCAATGGGCTCGGCTCTTGCCAGGCGCCCGGGTCGGCCGGGCGGCTCCGCCAGCCACGTGCGAGGCGAGGAGCCCGGTGCGCGGGCACGTGACGGGGCGGGGACAGAACGCGGAGACACGTGCGGGGGCGGGGCCGGGCGGGGAGTCACGTGTAGGAGGGCGAGCGGCGGCACGGGGGGAGGGGTCTCGGCGGCGCCCCGTTCACGTGTACAAAGACCGTTCCGACGTTACGCGAGCGCCGACGCGTGGATTTCCCAGGCGAGAGGCGGAAGGCGTCGCCCAGCGACCACCCGCCGTATCCTCAGGCTGCCCCGACCCCGCTCCGAGCCCCTCCTTATAATCTTGCAAACTCATTCATAGAATCGTATGCAGTACGTAGCTGGAAGGGACCCAGCTGGAGGGTCATCTAGTCCAACCCCCCCCCCCTGCAATGCAGGAATATTTTTGCCCAGCGTGGGACTCGAACCCACGACCCCGAGGTTGATAGTCTCACGCTCCCACGACTGAGCTATTCCAGCTGTTCCTGGGTTGAAGAAAGAAGGAAGTAGAAAAAGAAAAGAAATTGCACGGCTGCAGCTCAGCCAGATGGGCAGGGTTCAAATAATAAAATTAATATCATCAGTGTTATTATTTGGAATCGTAGACTTGGAAAGGGACACCCACGTGTCCCTGCAATATTAGCTAAAGTATCCCTGCCAGGGGGCCAGAATAATAATCATAATCATAATACAGTGGTACCTCGGGTTACATACGCTTCAGGTTACAGACTCCGCTAACCCAGAAACAGTGCTTCAGGTTAAGAACTTTGCTTCAGGATGAGAACAGAAATCGTGCTCCGGCGGTGCAGCGGCAGCAGGAGGCCCCATTAGCTAAAGTGGTGCTTCAGGTTAAGAACAGTTTCAGGTTAAGTATGGACCTCCGGAACGAATTAAGTACGTAACCAGAGGTACTACTGTACAAACGAATAGCAAACCTAAAAACAGCAAACTAAAACGGCAACCAAGTTGGCAAAACCAGTGTGTTGTGGTGGTTAAACTTAAAGCTTGGCACTAGGACCTGGGAAAGACCAGGGTTCAAACCCCACCAGTGGGCGTGCCTTTGGGGGCCCATCACTGCCTCTTAGCCCGTCCTACCTCATAGGGTTGTTGTGAGGATAAAACGGAGGCAGGGGCACCATGCGTGCTACCTTTCAAGGAGGAAAGCAGGAGGGAAATAAATCAAATAAATAGTAAAAAAAAAAAAAGGGGGAAAGTCGCAGAACCGGCAGCAGGGAGTAGAAATGGCCCTGCCTCAGTGAGGGTGAGGGTGCCTTGCGAAAGCGCGGAGCCACCACAGAAAAGGCTCCGTCTCCTCCCCCTTCACCCCACACACATATTGAGGCAGCATCCCTGGTCTCTCCCACACGGAGGCAGAATCCAGCCAGTAGCCAGACTGGGTGAACTGGGAGGCAGCCCTCCATACACACAGCCTGCCTTCCGTGAATAGGTGAAGAGGCTGCTCCCAGCTGGGCTCTGATTGGCTGAGAGGGATGCTGCTTCAGGGATGCTCGGGGATTAGACGATCAGAGCAGCATCCGCTTGTTTTCAGAGCCTCTGCCTGCCTGTGCCAGCCCCCTCCTCGCCACGCTGCCCTCTGATGGGTGGCTCCAGGCGGGATGAGCAGCGCCGCAGGGATTCCCACAGGGATCCATCAGGGCTACCTCCGCAAATATGGTGAGTTACCCCAACTCCCCCCCCCCCCGACCCTGGCACTCTGGTCCATCAGGTCAGAAATGCATCATCCTGCCCCTGGCATCTTGTTGGGGGCCGGGTGGGAACAAGAATCCATGTTGTTGTTGTTGCTGCTGCTGCTTTTGCCTAGGTCTCCTGCTCTTCCCGCACCCCCTCTTTTTAAAAATGCTTTTTAAAGAAAGAAACCACTTTTGCTTGCAGGGCTGCTGAGCGTTCTGCAAAAGACCTCAGGGTGGCTTGCATACTTTTCCCTCTCCCCATTTCATCCGCACAACAGCCCTGTGAGGGAGGTTAGGCTGAGGGTGAGTGGCTGGCTCCAACCACTAGGCCGTAGCTGTCAACGTTTCCCTTTTTTTATTCCCTTATTCCGAATAGGATTCCTCGCAAGAAAAGGGGAACGTTGACAGCTAGGCACTAGGCACCCACAGCCACTTCCCAGCTTAACTGGCTCAAAAACCTGTATTTGTGTATAAACGTGTATGTGTGGGTATGCAAATTGGTGGGACTTTTCAGTTGCTAGCAGAGTCCCTGTCTAGATTAAGGGATGTTGCTGTTGTTTAGTCGTTTAGTCGTGTCCGCCTCTTTGTGACCCCCTGGACCAGAGCACGCCAGAATGGATAGGTCTTGCAGTCCATGGGACTCTCAAGAGTCTCCTCCAGCACCATAATTCAAAAGCATCCATTCTTTGGCGATCAGCCTTCTTTATGGTCCAGCTCTCACTTCCATACATCACTACTGGGAAAACCAGAGCTTGAACTATACGGACCTTTGTTGGCAAGGTGATGTCTCTGCTTTTTAAGATGCTGTCTAGATTAAGGAATATGGAAAGGCAAATGCAAGCCCAGAGAAATCGCTGGGACAAAGGTTATGGGGAGTGGGACTCAAAAGTATTTGGAAGTAGCACCCTCTCTGCCCCAGAAGATGCCTGCTTCATTCCCTAATCCCGGCTGTATAGGGTCTCAGGGTTACACAAAACAGTGCTCTGCACATGTTCAAAGGGCCCATGCATCTTTCCTAGCAGTTCATCGTGTCTTTCCCACGACAACGGGTTAATGACTTCTCAACCAGAAGCCAGGTGCTCAGGCTGCGTAAAAATCACCAGCTTAAAATGTGTAAAGGTCGCTCTTTTTCTCAATTCTAATCAAAGCTGGGGGTGTTTTTTGGAGGGTGGGGCACATCTAAATGCAGCATTTTGCAAGAAAGAAGAGGATAGGTATATGATTGTTCCCAAGTAACCGGTCGTTCTGAAGCTTGCTCTGTACTGCTGTTAATGAGTTTTGTTCCGTATATTGTTGTCGCGGCCCTGATATTTCATGAGAAGGCGGTATACAGATATTTCTTTAAATAGATAAATATACAAAAGCAAGCAAGCAAAGGAACAATGAGGCTATGGGATTCAGCCTTGGAGGAGACTTGTGCTCAGGCTCAGCCCTGGAAGTAGGTTTGTTGATTTAGCATTTGGGGAATATTCAAAATTAGAACTGAGATTAAGAAGAAGAGATCCCTTCCCTTTGAATCTGCTGTTTGAGATTCCCAGACTCCAGGGATTCCTAAAGTCCTGGCTAAGTGTAAACAAGTCAGCGGAGCAAGGAGCAGCCCCTTCCTCCTAGCAAGCTCCTGTGTTGTGCCAGCAGCTATGCAGGCAGAAATTCAACAGGTGGTGGTTGCCTTCAGCCTTGGGAGGGGAGCAGAATGGTTATAGTGATGAGCTGTGCCTGTTGAATTTCTGTGAGCCACACTTTGTGGGTTATTTCATCTTTATTTTAGAAAATCCACAGCTAGGCAGCTTCTACCCAACAGGGGGCTAATTTTGCATTGTGGCAGGTACTAAATTTCTAGAAAGCAGTGAACGCTCCCTCTCATCCTCAGTGAGAGCGACTTACACTCTGTACCTGCTCAGAGGCAGGGACGGCTCCTCTTTCATACATCCCAGGACTCATTCCTGCTGCTGGAATGGAAGCAAGTGCCAGGATTGAGCCCCAGCACAAATAAATAAACCCCTACCATGGGTCATGATTCGTTTATAATCCCACCAGTCTTGCATCTTCTTCCACCAGGCAAGGGATGCAACTGGCTGATTCTACCCTTGTTGTGTGTCCCATTTCTCAGAGGATTTTGGGGAGATGAACGCAAAGAGTTTTTCTCACCAGGCAGGGGAAAAAACCACAACTTTCTAGGTCAATCAGGATGCTTTTAAATTACATTTTTAAAAAATCTGCTCCTAGAGCTTTAATTAATTAATTGCATAATTTAGTTGATTAAACCCAAAGCACCAGATCTCCCAGCTGTGCAAAAGGATCAGCTCACCCCAAACCCTGATGACGAGGGTACCCCAGGCCCAAATTTAGCACAGTAATAACAATAATAATTTTCTTATTTGTACTCGGCCCGTATGACTGAGTTGCCCCAGCTCCTCTGGTCAGCTGGGTAATCTTCCTGGCCTCCAAAAGGAAATAACAAAGCTTTTTATCGTTCTATGATATCCCCCTGGACCAGAGCACGCCAGGCACTCCTGTCTTCCACTGCCTCCCACAGTTTGGTCAGACTCATGCTGGTAGCTTCGAGAACACTGTCCCACCATCTCGTCCTCTGTCGTCCCCTTCTCCTTGTGCCCTCCATCTTTCCCAACATCAGGGTCTTTTCCAGGGAGTCTTCTCTTCTCAGGAGGTGGCCAAAGTCTTGGAGCCTCAGCTTCAGGATCTGTCCTTCCAGTGAGCACTCAGGGCTGATTTCCTTCAGAATGGAGAGGTCTGATCTTCTTGCAGTCCATGGGACTCTCAAGAGTCTCCTCCAGCACCATAATCCAAAAGCATCAATTCTTCAGCAATCAGCCGCCTTTATGGTCCAGCTCTCACTTCCATACATCACTACTGGAAGAAAATTATACAGACAGCAAAACAAGGAAGTCTGAGTTAACATGGCCTTCTACCAATCAGAAATAGTAATACTATAATAATAATAATTTATTATTTATACCCCGCCCATCTGGTTGAGTTTCCCCAGCCACTCTGGGCGGCTCCCAATCAAGTGTTAAAAAAAGTACAGCGTTAAATATTAAAAACTTCCCTGAACATTGTAATAACTATTACAATAGTGAAAATACTAAAAATACATTTACTTCCCCTTTTGAACTTCTATTCTGGTTACAATATATTGCTATTCTATTAGAATCTATTATATCCTTTGCTGTCCCATATATTATTTCCCAAATTCAACCTAACCCTCCCCTCCTCCCCACTGCTTCCCTTCACCTGTGTGAGATCTTCCCAACATAATATTTTATCTAGTTGCTTTAACAAAATAACATGAAAACTTATAAATTATAATTACTTCTTTCATCCTTACACAATTGCCTATTAAGAGTTCTGCTTTAACCCCATATTTCTTCATGTCTTCACCTATGCATTCCCAATCTGTATAGAATTTTTGGTTGGAGCAGCCCCTGATTGCTGCAGTCATTTTTTGCCATCTTGGCAAACTCACAAATCTTAACTTGCCATTCTGTCAGTTGTGGTACTTTTTCTGTTTTCCAATATTTTGCCATAAGTATTCTTGCGGCTGCGGGTATATACAAAAATATATTCCTTTTGTCCTTGGGTATGTCTATGCAACTTTTAAATGACATCTGAAGGCATCTCTGTATAGGGTGGTTTTGTTTAAAGCTTAATGTTTTATTATGTTTTTATATATGTTGCAAGCCACCCAGAGCGGCTGGGGCAACCTAGTCAGATGGGCAGGGTATATATGATAAAATTATTTGTAGTAGTAGTAAGTAGTAGTAGTAGGATGGAATAGGACATCCCTATTTTCATCGGATAAATGTTGCAGGGTATGAAACTGCATTCTCCCCCCCCCCCCCAGGCCTTTTGGGATTATTGCCGCTAGCATTTGATTGAATCCTAATCCCAAAGCGCCCACGAGAGAATTTAATCATTGTCTTAATCTGTTTGTTGCTGTGCATGATGTTTGTCCCGTCGTCGGCCTGCGACAGATTGATGGAAACGGAATCTCCTTAGTAGCAAATTACTCTCTGGGATAAACGAGCCATCCGTCCACTCAGTAATGAGAGAGCCTGATGAACAGGGGAGGAGAGGGCCAGAGAGGCATAATTCCCACTTCCGTCCAAAAGGGAGCAGAGGAAGTTGCTAGTCCCCAGGAGGCAAGGGTGTTCTGGGGGTTGGTTTGGATGACCCTTGGGGGTCCCTTCCAACCCTACCATTCTATAAGATTGAGGTTGAATCCTGACAAGACAGAAGTACAGTGGTACCTCGGGTTAAGTACTTTATCCGTTCAGGAGGTCTGTTCTTAACCTGAAACTGTTCTTAACCTGAAGCACCACTTTAGCTAATGGGGCCTCCTGCTGCCGCTGCGCAGCCGGAGCACGATTTCTGTTCTCATCCTGAAGCAAAGTTCTTAACCCGAGGTACTATTTCTGGGTTAGCGGAGTCTGTAACTTGAAGCGTATGTAACCTGAAGCGTATGTAACCCGAGGTACCACTGTACTGTTTTTGGGGGGCAGGGGGCGGACAGGTGTGGAGGACTCCCTTGTCCTGAATGGCATAACTGTGCCCCTGAAGAACCAGGTGCGCAGCCTGGGAGTCATTCTGGACTCACAGCATTCAATGGAGGTGCAGGTCAATTCTGTGTCCAGGGCAACTGTTTACCAGCTCCATCTGGTACGCAGGCTAAGACCCTACCTGCCCACGGACTGTCTCACCAGAGTGGTGCATACTCTAGTTATCTCCCGCTTGGACAACTGCAATTCGTTCTATGTAGGGCTACCTTTGAAGGTGACCCGGAAACTACAACTAATCCAGAATCCAGCTAGACTGGTGACTGGGAGCAGCCGCCAAGATCATATAACACCGGTCTTGAAAGACCTACACTGGCTCCCAGTACGTTTCCGAGCACAATTCAAAGTGTTGGTGCTGACCTTGAAAGCCCTAAATGGCCTTGGTCCAGTAGACCTGAAGGAGCATCTCCACCCCATCGTTCTACCCGGACACTGAGGTCCAGCTCCAAGGGCCTTCTGGCGGTTCCCTCACTCTGAGAAGCCAAGCAACAGGGAACCAGGCAGAGGGCCTTCTCGGTGGTGGCGCCCACCCTGTGGAACACCCTCCCACCAGATGTCAAAGAGAACAACAACTACCAGCCTTTTAGAAGACATCTGAAGGCAGCCCTTTTTAGGGAAGCTTTTAATGTTTGATGCATTACTGTATTTTAATACTTTGTTGGAAGCCGCCCAGAGTTGCTGGGGAAGCCCAGCCAGATGGGCAGGGTATAAATAATAATTATTATATTATATTATTATTATAACCAAATTGGGTTGCCAATGGAAAGGTCCTGGGGCTCATATCCGCCTGCAGTCACACCTTACACCCTTGAAGCTAGTCGACTGAGATTCCTTGGCCTTGAACCAAAGCACATGCTCTCACGCTTCTGACTTCTATCTCCTTGCCAACCTTGACCTCAAGTGGTCCTTTGCAGGAGGCTTCCTTTTCAAGCAGTGGAAGGAGAAGTTCCTCGTCGTCTCGCTGGACGGCAGCCTGCTCATCTGCCCGGATGCCTACTCCCCGGCCGAGCTGGGCATCTCCCTGGGCACCAGCTGCGAGGCCATCCTGGAGGGCAGCGAGATCTGCGACCTGCCGCGCCTTCCTCTGGGGGCCCAGACGGACAGCTGCCTGGGGCTGAGTCTCCGCGACGGCAAGTTCCTCCTCTTCCTCGCCCCTGACGGCCAAGTGTGCAGGTGGGCCTGCCCTCCTTCTGTAGTTGATGACGGGTGCTGGGAACTGTGGCTGCATGAGGGGTCTCCGCAAATTCACCCAGTCCCCTTTCAAAGCCATCCAAGTTAGTCATCGTCACTATAACTTGCGGAGGCGATTTCCAACATTCCTAGCATTGTTGCACACCATGCAATTGCATAATAGTGTTGCATGTGACTTAGCCGTCATCAGGATTGACAGCAGAGCCATAGAGAACACTGGAGGCTGACCTTGTGTCTTCAGGTGCATTTCGGGTGTAGAGTGTTTTGCACAGGAATAGATTTCATTCCACGCGTCTTGGTAAATATTTTAATGGATGCAACTAAAAGTGGCTCAGGAGTTAAATATGTTTGTTATGTGTTGCTGTATTTTTGCACAATAAGCTGTCATAAAAAGATGTACCTGAATGCATGAGACGTAAAAAGAACAAATTTCTTTTTTATATTGGCTGCATATAAAAATCAAGTTTTCTGAAAATGTGAGCAACATTGGTATGAATAAAATGCTTCTAGGCTCTGTGCCTACTTTACACCATGTATTTCATTACGATTTAAAACTGTTCTCCATATTTGTGATATAATAATAATAATAATAATAATAATAATTGCATAAAGGTGCAACGATAAGTAAAGGTAAAGGGACCCCTGACCATTAGGTCCAGTCGTGACCGACTCTGGGGTTGCAGCGCTCATCTCGCTTTACTGGCTGAGGGAGCCAGCGTACAGCTTCCAGGCCATGTGGCCAGCATGACTAAGCCGCTTCTGGCGAACCAGAGCAGCGCATGGAAACGCTGCTTACCTTCCCGCCAGAGTGGTCCCTATTTATCTACTTGCACTGGCGTGCTTTCAAACTGCTAGGTTGACAGGAGCAGGGACCGAGCAAAGGGAGCTCACCCTGTCGCAGGGATTCAAACCACCGACCTTCTGATCAGCAAGTCCTAGGCTCTGGTTTAGACCACAACGCTACCCACATCCCCAGGTGCAACAATACTGGCAGTCTTATTTTTGTTCCTCTTCCTACAGCATATTTATTTCTTACATTGATATCCGACCTTTTCCCCCAAGGAGCTCAAAGCGTTGTGCTTGCTTCTCCACCTCCCAATTTTATTCTCAAAACTCAGCTTAGGCTGAGAGGCAGCGACTGGCTTCAAGGTCACCCAGTAGAGCCTCATGGCTGAGGGCTCACCACACCGACCTTTTGCCCCAGGCACATGTGTGCACTTAAAAGCGACATAGGATCATAAAACAGTTGAGATGAAAAGGACCCCAAGGATCATCCATTCCAACCCCCCACAAGGCAGGAATAAGCCGCTTCGAACCTGCAACCTTGGCATTATCGGCACCACGCTCTAGCCAACTGAGCTATCCAGGTTCTAGCTTGGATATACAGTGGTACCTCGGTTTAAGAACAACCCTATTTACGAACGATTCGGTTTATGAACTCCGCAAAACCGGAAGTAGTGTCCTGGTTTGAGAACTTTACCTCGGTCTAAGAACGGAATCCGAACGGTGGAAGGGCACCGGCGGTGGGAGGCCTCATAAGGGAAAGCGCGGCTCGGTTTAAGAACGGTTTTGGTTTAAGAATGGACTTCCGGAACGGATTAAGTTCGTAAACCAAGGTACCACTGTATGTCTGATTTGCTTGGCTTTGCCCCAGAACTTTCCCCATGAAAACCTGCACTTTCAGACTCTACCGGAGCAAATGTCAATTTGGGTTTTCCATGGATGGCCATTTGCCAGTTTTAAAGAGCAGGTTACCACAAGGAAAGTTCCAGAACAAAAAAAGGAGGGCTGCTTGGATACTGAGCTTCAAAGCACTGACTGCCTTGAAAGAGCAAGTGTGGATAAGCCCTGAGTGGGAGGATTTGAACCCAGGTCCTGGCCTGATACCCTAACCCCTAGGCCAAGGCCACTGGCTCAGCACAGTTACAGCACCGTAAGATGCCAGATGGGTCAAAGGAGTGATGTTTGCAGGGGCAGAGTACATGATGAGGCACGACAACATCCATAACACAAAATCCTGTTTTCCTTTTTTCCTGCAGACAGTGGCTCAACATCTTGAGAAAAGTCAAAGAGGTGAGGATTTTAATGGAAACTGTTGTAAACAAAAATTGCCCTTTCCCCTTCGGTTCTTGAACAGCTCTGTTTTCGAACCTTTTGGCTCCCGAACACCAAAAAACCGGAATTAACGTCTCCGGTTTTTGAATGATCTTCGGAAACCGAACGTTTTGAGTTTCCCTATTGTATTGAGGCTTTCCGATTTCAGTTTTCGGTTGTCAAACGTTTTGCAAGTCAAACAGTCTTTGGGAACGGATTACGTTTGACAACCGAGGTTTGACTGTATGTCAATCTTTTCATGTGGTAAGGCGCCTTGAGGCGGGGTTTTAACTAGCCACAATGACTAGTCACAGTCAGGGGCAGTAACACTTCTGAAAAGCAGAGGGAGGGACACGGAAACAGAAGGGACACAGAATTTGGCCAAACGTTCAGAGGGGGGCGGGTTCTTCCTGGCTGGATTCCTGCATCTAGATCAGGGGTCAGCAAACTTTTTCAGCAGGGGGCCGGTCCACTGTCCCTCAGACCTTGTGGGGGGCCGGACTATATTTTGAAAGGAAAAAAAATGAACGAATTCCTATGCCCCACAAATAACCCAGAGATGCATTTTAAATAAAAGGGCACATTCTACTCGTGTAAAAACATGAATTTAGAAGGCGATTGGGCTGAATCCGGCCGCCGGGCCTTAGTTTGCCTACCCATGATCTCTAGATGACCCTCTGGGGTTCTTCCGACTGTGATTCTCGGCTTCTTTCTGCAGAGCTTCTCCCAGGGATCTCCCTCCAGCTGCAGGCTCCACATCAACTCGCCAGTGAGAAAACGCTTCTGGAAAGGCGCTGGGGACAGCGGGTCTCCCAGCCCCAGCACAGAGAGACGAGAAGGTAGCGGTTCCAGGGGTTGTGTGGGGCACCAGTGGGCCACATATGGGCATCCCTGTCAGGAGCTCAGCCTACTCTCAAGTAGGACCCTGGTAGAGACACATGCCCAACTGCCATGTTCCCTCCCTCCTGGTCGATCGTTCGGGAGCTTCAAAAGCTTTCTTCAGCCGGAACATCACAGCGACCGATGCCAACCGACATTGGCAAACACTTAGGGATCCGCAGAGTCTTCGCAGCTTTTCGTGACAGACCTCAGCAACTCAGCATTTTGGCTAATCTACTTTATTTACATATAAGCACACACGGAGCACTGCAACATGGCTCCCTCTCTCTCTAGCATCAGACGGCAAAGAGGAAAACAACAAAGGACAATAGTCCCACTTCACAGAACACAGGAACACAAACATCCTGTCTCTGTCACTTCCCACTCGGTGGAGTGAAAACATCCACCATCATGTGATAGACAAGAATCCCATGACTGCATTCACGGAGCAGGAATTCTAACATCCCCTCTTGGGTCAGGGCAAGGGACATGCCAATCAGACGGGATTAGCTGGAAGGGTGGCAACCATAATGAACACAGAGGAAGCCAGCTTGCTCTACATTCCCCAAACTGGTGCCTTCCAGATGTTTGGGACAACATGTCCCAGCCAGCCCAGCCGTATCTCCGTTTCCTTGTGGAACTCGCTGCTGCAGGAAGCACTGATGGCTACCAAACCAGATGGCTTTAAAAGAGGATTAAGACAAATCAATGGAGGAGAAGACTATCAGTGGCTACTAGCCAGGATGGCTGTGCTCTGCACTCCACAGTTGGAGGCAGCAACGCATCTGAATCCCAGTTACTGGTGTTGTAAACAAAAATCTGCCCTTTTCCCCTTATGGGGTACCCAAGAGCCCATATAGAATCTTAGAATCATAGAATCATAGAGTTGGAAGAGACTACAAGGGCCATCGAGTCCAACCCCCTGCCAGGCAGGAAACACCATCAGAGCACTCCTGACATATGGTTGTCAAGCCTCTGCTTAAAGACCTCCAAAGAAGGAGAGTCCACCACACACTCCTTGGCAGCAAATTCCACTGTCGAACAGCTCTTACTGTCAGGAAGTTCTTCCTAATGTTTAGGTGGAATCTTCTTTCTTCTAGTTTGGATCCATTGCTCCGTGTCCGCTTCTCTGGAGCAGCAGAAAACAACCTTTCTCCCTCCTCTATGTGACATCCTTTTATATATTTGAACATGGCTATCATATCACCCCTTAACCTCCTCTTCTCCAGGCTAAACATGCCCAGCTCCCTTAGCCGTTCCTCATAAGGCATCGTTTCCAGGCCTTTGACCATTTTGGTTGCCCTCCTCTGGACACATTCCAGTTTGTCAGTGTACTTCTTGAACTGTGGTGCCCAGAACTGGACACAGTCCTCCAGGTGAGAGTCCTTACATAGGTTCCCTATTGGTAGGAGAAAATAACAGAGGCCAACCAGAGAATATTGAGAAGCAAAGCAGCTAGTAAGCTTGATCTTTATTGACCTGTTGCAACAGGATGCTCCCCTCTCACTCAGGAAAGGAGAAGGACCCAGAACCAAGGTGTGCCTGCCCTTATATAGACATTTTAAATTCCCTGCCCTGGAGCTCAAGACCACCCCTCCATACATCATACATACATCAAGGAAAGTGTGTAACCCAAGACCACCACCCCAGATACATCATACCTACATCACAGAAAAGGCGGTCTACAGCAGAAATCTGAGTGCGTTGTTTATCTCGTCTGACAGGTTACCTGTTAAGGCTCACTTGATTGGATACCCTGGGGAGCCTGGCCAGTTTTTTGTAATGATAAATACTTAGTTCCTGAGCCAGGTCACAGGCTCACCCTATTCAAACACAGACAGCATTTGTGAAGGAAAAGACAATGGGGAGGCTTTTCCATTTTCCTTTGACCTTGCAGAGAAAACATTTGGTCTGCTTGGGAATCAAAAATGGTTTCAGGTCGGTATTCCTGTGCTGATCTATGTACGTGCTTGGTTGGTACATTTATGTACATTTATTATATATCCAAGACTTTAAAATTCCTATCACACTGGAAACCACAGAAGGGGAGAGGGCTCTTGTGCTCGGATCCTGCTCGGGGGTTTCCCATTGGTAGGCAGGCTGTATAGCCTTCCAGGTGCTGCCACAACAACCATCCACCACAACTGCCCAGCTAGGCTAACTCTCCTCCAATCCTCTTTCCTGGGTCTCACAGTCTCCTTGCAGATGCCAAGACCCAGGTCTGGGCCAAGTAATCTTTGGTGAGAGAACCTCTCCAGAGATTTAACAATCACAAAATATTCAGCATAGGAAATAATGGAAATGTGGCTGTAAAACCTTTAAAAATATGTGTTTTTTAGTGAACCCCGAAGTATTCCCTAGCACGTGAATAGACCACACATTTGGTCAGCTATGAAATGGTTTACTTACCAAACTCTTCAAAGGTCAGATTCATGTGCTTTTCCGTACAGCAGTCATAAAAAGTTGCACAGGCAATAAAACGTTGCTTGGTAACAAAACGGTAAAAGTTCCTAAAATATCAGGATAGGTGGGAAAGGCTGGAGTTTCAGACTCCATCCTTGTCTGGAACGAAAGAGGCTGGTTAAAGCCATGCAGCTGGAGGGAGCAGGTCAGAGCTCCTCACATGCCGAATCCACATGTAGGCTGAGTACAACAAAAGGCTTCGTTGCCCATTTCCTCCCAAGGTGAGGGGAAGTGACATAGGCAAAGCCTGGCAGGACAGCTTACTCTATGGCATTAACCCCTCCATGTGCTAATTAGACTCAAGCATGATGGCTGTATGACGCTGGTTACCCCCTCTTACCCCCCCTTGCCCTTTGCTTCTCTCTCCAGTTGCCAGGTCCAGCCTGTGCCACGAAACCTGCTCCCCGCACTGCCTCCGCCACGGCCCCAAGCCCCCCAACACAGGGGTGAAGGCCGCCTGCCTCCTGGTGGGGGGTGCCGCCGCTGGTCCCAGCATGGGTCACATGGTCAGCTCATCCACAGCCGGACCCCCTGCGGACCCCCAGCCGCCGGACTTCAAGGAGCTGGGCTACCACCCGTCAGCCTGTGATTCCGAACCGCAGTACGAGACCCCCCTGGATTACGATGGGATGGAGCAGGACTTAGACATGGTGGATTTTGGGGGGTTCGCCTTCTAGGCTCTGGGAGCCCCAAAGGGAGAGGTCTAAAGGGCTAAATCGCGGGCCTTCTAATACGGAGCTGGCAAAAGGGGGTGCTCTGCTCCCTCCCTCCCCCCCAGGACTCGCTCGTCTGGCACCCCCTCGCAGACATTTCCCGCACATGCCCTTTGTTTGGAAAGGGTGGGGGTTCCTGCTTCAAAGATTTACCTCCTTTTCCTTTCCCCCTCTCCCCATTTTTTTTTAAAAAATATTTTTTATTGAAGGATTTTTAAAACCAAGGCAACGAAATACAGGAGAGGAATGGGATCTTCTGCAAAGAGAGTGGGGAAATCATGAAAAGGGGTTCAACTGAGCACAAAGGACTTTCTCCATCGGGTGGGGGGCCGCCTAGAGCAAAAGGACTAAAACTAAGCATTGTGTAGCTACAAAGCTACCACAAGGTTTGGCCATGAATTCTTACGGAATTAACCATGCCCATTTGCATTCGGCCGGGGTATCTTGTCCATGCCTTTTGTCGTTAAAGTGAGCAATAAATCCATACCAAACTAGAAGAAAATTATTTTTCTTTTTTTGCTCTGTCCTCTGGTGTGTTAACTTTTCTAGCAGGGGTGTCTCTCATCCTTTAGAGCACAAAGCAGCCACGTCCACCTGCTTCAGATGTTTCCGGAAACGAGCTATAATGGCTCCGGTTGCGGTAAGAAGATGGGAAATCAACCCTTTAAGCTCCCCATTAAACAGATTTTTATACTCCCAGGGTTGGGAGTATAGGAGAAACTTCCTTTCCAATGATCTTCCTGGTTTCTTTGAAAACTAGTAGCCAGACTTTCTTAACCTTGGTGCAGTGCCACCAGTGGTGGAGATAGGGTCCTGCTCTCCCCCTGTTTTAAAGTCTTTGTTATCAGGAGAGCTGTGGTCTGTAGCTGTAGGTTCCAGGTCGTAAAGGGGTGCTTGGGCCAAATCTCTGTCTCTTCCCCACCACAGCTAAAGAGCATAGCTGTCAAGCGTCTCTTATTTGGCGGGACAGTCCCTTATCCCAGCGCCATGTCCCGCTGCTGTCCCTTATTGATGATGTCCCTTTAATAAGCTACTAAAGGTAATGGGGCCCTTTCTATGTCCAGCTGTCCTTTGTCAACAACAAATTGTTGCTGTTTTTGTGTGTTGAATATATGCTATATGGTAATTTATGGACCTAATAGGTATCTAAAGCCATTTGCACGCAACAAAATATGTATTTTATCAAAGTAATTGTTGATCCCTTATTTTGGCTGCTGATACCTTATTTTCAAGGCTGCTGGTCCCTTATTTTCAAATCTGTAAGTTGACGGCTATGCTAAAGAGTCCCTGGCAGATAGCCATCCATCCTCTCTTTGAAAACCTCCAAGGAAGGAAAATCTGCCACCTTCTGAGGATTCCAAGGACTCTTCACCCAGTCTAAAATGCATAAAGGACATTCCACATTCTCTTTATTTTTTCTAGCTCAGGGCTTTCTAACGCAGGGCTTCTATTCTGTATTCTGTTTAGGACCAGCAGGCCAGTCTCTGCACAACAGAATAAAGGTAAAGGGACCCCTGACCGTTAGGTCCTGTCGCAGACGACTCTGGGGTTGCAGCACTCATCTCGCTTTATCGGCCAAGGGAGCCGGCGTACAGCTTCCGGGTCATGTGGCCAGCAGGATTAAGCTGCTTCTGGCGAACCAGAGCAGCGCATGGAAACGCCGTTTACCTTCCTGCCGGAGCGGTACCTATTTATCTACTTGCACTTTGACGTGCTTTCAAACTGCTAGGTGGGCAGGAGCAGGGACCGAGCAACGGGAGCTCACCCCGTCGCGGGGATTCGAACCGCTGACCTTCTGATTGGCAAGTCCTAGGCTCTGTGGTTTAACCCACAGCGCCACCTGCGTCCCTCGCACAACAGAATAAATGCACACAAATCTGACATCGGAAATGGCAGTATCTGAAAAACTTTGCCTCCTCCCAGGACAACCCTCTGTTGCTGACCTCAGCGTGGCAGTTCTTGATTTCCGGGAAGAGACTCCAGCATCAAACTGCTGAATTGCAACTTTTATGGAAGTTCGATTCTATCGCCTCAGGCTTACATTGAGATAATGGCTCCCTGTGTACTACTACAGCTATTGATTGACTTAGCAATGTTTGGGTGATTGTGACATTGCTTATTAGCAATTACTGCTGTTGTGAAATATCACTAGACGCATCGCGAACTTGACATAGAGTTGGCACACGTTCCATTGCCATTCCGCATAAGCACATTGTGTGCAAAGCATACATAGACCGGCCAATTGCAAATAACACATAATGAACCTGTTTGCCTTTGAGACGCATTCGTAGCTGTAATGCTTAATGCTCCTAAGTGGTGCAGCGCTATGGGAGAACTGCTCAAAAGACGTCAGATCTCTCAACAATTTCTCAGAACTTTGCCATTAATATAGCATCCCGGTGTGGAGATTTTGATCTAAAAAGAGCCTTTCTATCCTAGAAAGACTGGTGACTGGGAGCGGCCACCAGTCCCGAAAGACCTACACTGGTTCCCAGTCCTGAAAGACCTACACTGGTTTCCAGGACGTTTCCGAGCACAATTAAAAGTGTTGGTGCTGACCTTGAAAGCCCTAAACGGCCTCGGTCCAGTATACCTGAAGGAGCGTCTCCACCCCCATCATTCTGCCTGGACACTGAGGTCCTCGCTACAAGAAATCAAGTTACAGGGAACCTGGCAGAGGGCCTTCTCAGTAGTGGCTCCCGCCCTAACCCTAACCCTCCCATCAGATGTCAAAGAGAAAAGCAATTACCAGACTTTTAGAAGACATCTGAAGGCAGCCCTGTTTAGGGAAGCTTTTAATGTTTAATAGACTATTGTATTTTAATATTCTGTTGGAAGCCGCCCAGAGTGGCTGGGGAAGCCCAGCCAGACGGGTGGAATATAAATAATAAATTATCATCATCATTATAGAAAAACCAAAAACCCATTGGTAAGGCCCTCCAGCTGCTGGGTGGGTGGGTGATTCATTCATTCATTCATTCATTCATTCATTCAGATGTGGGGTGCTCAGCCTCTCCTGGTCTAAATTCCACCACTGATTGAGTTTTCTCAGACTTGCTTTGGACTGCCCCT
The DNA here is from genome assembly GCA_034642415.1 of Podarcis siculus. Lineage (NCBI taxonomy): Eukaryota > Metazoa > Chordata > Lepidosauria > Squamata > Lacertidae > Podarcis > Podarcis siculus. The sequence continues at coordinate 2,505,599 of JAXCMG010000044.1, read as the reverse complement.
CCCATCAGACCCAACAGCATACGGCTGTGCAAACTGGGGCTGATGGCTGTGGGAAAGTAATCCACTGGAACAATCAAGTACAAAATTACCTGTTTTGCTAGAGTGGACATGCAGGGATTGTTGGTCCAGCCAGTTGAACTTCCTGTTACACCTGGCTGGAGCATCTTTCCTTTGGTAGGTGGGCGTGACCTTTCCAGACCTGGTAAAAGGCCAAGTCATGTAGCCACCTCCCTTCTTTTTCGTCCTGTCTGCTTCCTGCTTCACCTGGACTGCACTCCCTGGGCAATGGTGGAGGAAGGGGGGTGCAGGGTGTATGGGCCGCCCCGGGTGTCATCACAGAGTGGGGGGTGACAATATGACAAAAATACGAATTTAAAAATAAATTCGGCTCATGAAACTTTTTAGTTCAGTCAACAAACATAACGAAACGCGGCCGGCACTTACCCCTGGGGCCTGCAGTGTGCCCGAGCCACGCATCTCTCCTGGGAGTGACATGGTGGCTTGGGTGCCTGCAGGCTCTGCGCTGCCTGAAACGGCAGCGTGGGACTTGCGTCTGCCCTCCGCCTCGCCCTACAGAGAGGGGGAGGCGGCGGAGAGGCTCCACGCAGTGCGCACCACCCCCATGGGCGGATGGCCCCACCCCCAGCTGCAGGACACATGCACCGCACCCGGCACCCGAGCAGCTAGCTCCGCCACTGTCCCTGGGTTATCTCCCATATGGGGTAAACCTATTTCTATGTACAGTCATACCTCGGGATAAATACGCTTCAGGGTAAGTATTTTCGGGTTGTGCTCCGCTGCGACCCAGAAGTAACGGAGCATGTTACTTCCAGGTTTCGCCAACGGTCAAAATGACTTCACGTGCATGCGCGGAAGCGGCGATACGCGACCTGTGCACGCGCAGACGTGCAGTCGCTTCTTACGTTCTATTCAGGATGCAAACGGGGCAACGGAACGGATTCCGTTCGCATCCCGAGATACTACTGCATTTGTAACTTTAAGCCTAAAACCTGCCTTCAGGGATCACACTGTGCTCTGCCTGGGCGTGAGTAAACTTCTTTTTGTTACAAATGAATAAGACTGTGTGAAGAGAACCAGAGCTTACAGGGTTAATAGCTCAGAGTGTGTGTCCTGCCCGCTGGGTGGGGGGGGTCCCATATAGGGGGGGTTGCTCTTTCTTCTGTGAGACAGAATACTTTCGGTTTTGCTGATGACCTCCCGGAATGCTGATTTATTGCTTCTGTAAATAAATGCTTCTTAGATTAGAAGAG